>JARBEQ010009881.1:0-16229 GCA_030265355.1 Tritonia tetraquetra | reverse complement strand
GATCACTAGAATGTCCTGGGGATACGTAAAGAGAAAAGCACAGAACAAAGTCAGGTGGAAGAGTGTTGCTGAAGCCCTATGCTCTACGATCACTAGAATGTCCTGGGGATACGTAAAGAGAAAAGCACAGAACAAAGTCAGGTGGAAGAGTGTTGCTGAAGCCCTACGCTCAACGATCACTAGAATGTCCTGGGGATACGTAAAGAGAAAAGCACAGAACAAAGTCAGGTGGAAGAGTGTTGCTGAAGCCCTACGCTCAACGATCACTAGAATGTCCTGGGGATACGTGAAGAGAAAACTAAAATAATAACAAATATTTTTTCTAAAAGAAAGAAGGAAATCAGACCTGGAATTTCACTCCGACACGTCCCAATTCCACAAGCGCTTTGACCCATCTATTTCCCTGACTGGAGTCAATTTCATAGATAATGGTATCTTCCTGGGACTCTCTCAGTACAACTGTAAGTCGACCAATACCTAAAATTGATAAACAAAACAAGGCATAAAATTCACTGTCAAAGGTGACCAGTGTTCTTTAAACTAACTTAACCCATTACAATCTATAGTACTTAGTAATCTAATGAACTTGAAAGAAAACAAATTCAATCAAAACAGGATTTTCTCTTTCTACATCCCCGTGTTACTTGTTTGTTTTTTGTGTATTTATGTGTGTGTGTGTGTGTGTGTGTGTGTGTGTGTGTGTGTGTATTAACTGAGGAAGGGTTACACCTGAAGTCCATTGTTCTTTATTGGAATTTTTTCCATTTTCAAATACTGATACTATTCATTGAATAAAAACTTCCGATGGCAGCTATTATTTCAGCTTATAATGCTTACCGCGGCCATTCATATGGTAGTAAAACTGGATCTGGCAAGTCTCAGGAGACGGTCCAAACGTGAATCTTGTGATCAATTCAGCTACACTAGTTCCTGCCCCTTGAGTTGCAACTGCATATAGGTAGTGACCTATAATTGACAAGGAGAGGAGGAACATTTTATTGATAAGAATTGCGACAAATGAATTCACACCTCAAAGACAGATGGATACATGCTGTAGCAACCTAACTATCCACCACTCAAAGTGGTTTCAAACTCAAGGTATATTATGAGGCCAACTTTGCTGAATACATAGATTTGATGTACACAAAAGACAACCAGGCTTCTCAGCGAGTTATGCTGTGGACGAACGATATTGTAGAGAAGAGATCTATACTTAAAGAATGCCGATGAAGATATAATAACAGTGAAAGGTGATAAAAAAAAATTAATTAAAATTCAAACATAAAATATAAATATCAAAGTGTAACAAAGCAAAGCATATTCAAACCTTTGGGATCTTTGAGATGATCAAATGCAGGCCTACTGTTAGCAGCAGCCGTCTGACCAGCATCGATTGTCCACTGTAGATCGCCTATATTGTCTACCATCCAACGACAATAGCCAGACTCAAATGAGCAGTCACCTGAAACGGTCATGGTAAGCAAGACAAATTGTTAAAATCATTTTGATTATATCAACTAAAAAGCCCCCAATCGTTTTAAATTTATTAATCTTTTTCTTGCACATAAGTATGATGGGTTTCCAGCACAGATCCACTTTTTCATGTGAGGGGCCCTAACTAACCTATATGGCTAAACACATTTGGGGGCTTTGTGGCTTAGCAGTAACACTTTAACCTCATAAGCAGAAGGTACTGGGTTCAAATCCCAGTTTTTATGTCTCTGACCTTGTGGATTCCTTAGCAAGTCAAGTCCTATTAGAGATGGACTATAAATCCCAGGTCCCACCTTTGGTTTGTTTGTTTGATCAAACACCATTAATACCGCAGAGCAGTGTTGGGGCCAACCCCATTTTCAACCATAAAAGGCAGAGAAGATACCAGACATGAATGCAGGTATCTCGACCACCAAGCATGGCTGAACACAGAGTTGAAAATTACTGTGGATCAAAGAATTTCAGACAAGCAGGTCATCAGCCCACTGTGTCCACAATTCTTTATTGACACCATGAGCTATACACTGAGCAGTATTTATCATAACAAAGGCCAATAAACAAATTAATGTAGCCCTTGTTGTCACTCCTCAGCTATATGAGAGCTGGGAGAATTTGCCACTGTGGTATGACCTATAATAGGTTGCCAACTTTAAACATCTTATAAAATGAAAAATAAATAATTCTGTTTTCCTTGACAGACACTGTTATGTATATCATAGATAGTTTCTTCCCATTGGTACGATTGATGCATGACTGGATTTGTTCTCTTCCTAAAAAGGTTAAAGTTGTTTGTTTTACACCCTTAGCAACACATTATATGTCTTTTCAAAGGCAGTACCTCCGATTTATACTCCATCTTCAAATAGGACTTGATTCCATAAGGAATCCAAATAATCAGAGCAATAATTACTCCCAAGAAAGTCCAGTGGAAAAAATTCCACATCACCACTGGAAATCAAACCCAGTACCTCCTGCACACACACAACAAAAACGTTACCGCTAACAAAAACGTCTTGTTCTCTTCCTACACATTATACACTAAGACTAATTGTATAATCAACTATGACAAAACGGGTCCATGCTAAATAATATGAGCAGCCTGTGTCATTATGCAATTCTCTTGTCAGAATGACGGGGCTGGTACACAATAGTGTATCACTTTTTTTGTATTAAAAAAAATCAATAAAACATATCTTTTTAAAAATAATTGAACAAATAAAATAAAAAACAAAAACGCCATCTTACCACAATTCGTCTCATCAGCATGAGTTTCAGTGCAGTCTCTCTTAAAATCACAAACACTAGAGTATGAGACAATTTGTTTCTTCAGTCCACCACAGCTAAAATTTTGCACTGGAGGAACAGCTAAATAAGGGAGGAAAATGTAGTCACAAGATGAATAATTTTACAAAAAGAATGTCTGAAGTCAATTGATTCTTGATGATATATTAACCCATGATATTAATTTTCAACAATCAATTTTTCCCTGACCTAAAATGTCAATTCAAGTGACAGAAGAAAATGTCTTTGCCTTAGTAAATAACCCCATAATTTCCGCCACGGAACTCACATCATCTTTAACAAATTCTTACAAAAACAAAATAATTACTGATCTTACCGTCATCACAAGATGAGTCATAAATCTTGAAGTCGTCTAAAGCAATGTCTCCATTGTAGGCGACAACACTTCCTGTGAGGCGAATCTAGAGCAAAGTGTATTTGAGGGTAATAGCACAGTTTAGTTTCAAAGGAATCGTCAACACTTTTTAAAAATAGAAGTGATAATTTATAAAATTACAAAATTAAAAACAAAGTGTATTTCTAATTTTCAATAAATTTTCAGCTACTAAGTGCCAAACTTATCAGAGCTAATATCTATCAATACTTAAATGTCACATATATTCTTCTTGTTCTGCACATTTTCATTTCCCATCGTAAAAGTTTAAATGATAATGAATTAATATGGGATATCACAAGTAGCAATCTTCTTTTTTTCCAACCAAACAAACAATAGGTACAGACATTTTTCTGACTGTGATTCTTTTTTAAAAAACAATTCATTTCTTTTTTTTTTTTTATGAATTATGTTAAACAGACCAAATGTAGAATGACTCTAACAAGTATGTAGCCAACTTTCTATTGAAGAATTCTAGTGGACCTCTCAGAGCTTCCAGTGCTCTGACCTGGAGATTCATGAGGAATCTTCAAGTTCTTTGGCACATTATGCCCCCATGGGCAATGTGTGTGTCGAGGTTCACCATACACAGAGTTCACTCTAAACAGAATCAATGATGTTTAACTGCTCATATCATATTCATTTATGAAAAAGATACTTTTGAGATATTGGAGTTAAAGGAAATATTTGTGACAAAAAATATTTCAACAAGGAGAGATATTTTAAGAACCACTGCAGGCCCTATAGGATTGGTTTTGAGAAATTGTTATGCTTCAAATAGCCTGAAACTATAGAAATGCAAGAAAACAACTCCGGGTGCAGAGCTGTGTAAAGCCATAGTTTTATATTCAAATGTTACAAAGCAGTGATAGGTAGAGACTATTTTCCTTAAGTCAGTTAGAGAAAACTTGTAGTCTGGATATAATGAGTGAAGAGGACCATACGGTGTTCAAAAGGATGCAAAACTATTCAAATTTTTTTGTGAAATGCTTATCAGTAAAATATTTCACCAACAGAATAGATTAAATCCAAATATTTCCTACCTTAAATTGGTCATCAGGTAAGGGCAAATTGACAAGGGCTTGTTTCCAAGAATTTCCTTGATTTCCAGTTAAAGAAAACATACCGGTTGGAGCATTGTCTGTGAGTGTCTGTACAAGATTAACACAAATTTAAAACATGTCAGAAATTATTTTTTTTATCAAAATGGCCATTTGTATGTATCATTATTTTGCACAATACCCTAGAAAAACAGGGGCATGGAATATTGATATCAATATATTTAGAAATTATTTTTTTTAAATATCTATATGCTTTATATCTTTCGTTATTATTTCCTTGTTTACCTTTTGGTGCCATGTATCTTTTGTATCTATAATATATAAATAAATCTTTTCTAACAAATGTTAAAACAGTAAAAGACTATTAAAAAATAGTAGTGAAATAGAAGGAAAGATTATTTAAAAGATATTATAAATAACAGGATGAAAGGTCATTTTTGGACGAGTTTGAAAATTACCAAAACAAACAGGACAGTCCCTTTAAAAACAAACAGGACTTGACAGGTCTGCATAAGAAGACTTACCTGAAGTGTGACATTGAGAGTGCCAACTGCTGAGCCATACATGAAATACCAGAATGTGAAACAACTCTTTGCACTGAGTATTGGCAACCATTGAGATTCCAAAACACATGTATCCCCTTTCTTGGCAGGCGAGCTGGCTTCCAAATACAGATATTGGCCTGGTAGTGGTATGTAAATGTAAAATACTCTCACTGACCAATAGGAATAGATGTTAAATCATTTCTCTAAAAGAACTTCTTTTCATCTGCCCAACGTGACCAAACTATTTATGATAATAAATTCCTCATATGACATTCTTTTAACAGTCTGGGCTGTTTTTCAAAAAATGCTGATATAATCATTAAGCAATAAATATAAGACACATACCCCCAGAAGTTCCAAGTGTGTGATCAACTGAGGGTCCAGTCTGTGAGCTCATAGTTTTTCCAAAATTCAACTGCCAGTCGAGTTGGTCCACTTGACTCTGAGTCCACGAACACAGGCCGCTTTCAAAATTACAATCGCTCAAAGACGAACACTTTCTGGATGACAGCTGTAAAAAGAGATACAACTACAAAGTAAGACACACAGTGGGATGCTCACCTACTTGTCTAAAAAATCCTTGGATCCTTAGCATTTGTGGGCTAACAACCTGCTTGTCTTAAATCCTTGGAACCTTAGCATTTGTGGGTTGATAATATTCTTTTCGGAAATTCTTGGATCCATAGCATCTCCAATCCTATGATTCACCTCACACAGTGCTTAGCATGCCTGCTTTCAGATGTGTAGGCTTTTGATGCAGTTTTGTTTTGTTATCCAGCCCACATAATACCACTAAGCAGTGTTGCATGCAGCCAGCCCTGTGTCCAGTATTGCTAAACACAGTGCTGGGAAATCTCTGGATCAGGTAGAAAAGGCAAACAGGTAATCAGACCTCTGTGATTTGGTGCTATATTTGAAGTAAAACATGAAGCTGGCCCCAACACTGTATTGCTGTGTTAATGAGGCTTGGTCAAACAAACAAATTATACAATTCTTACTATTTGAGTAGAGAAAGTATCAGATGCCCTCAAAATTAGAAATCTAAACTAACAGGAGCCAAGAAAAAAGAACCAGAGCAGGGTATGTTGGCGATGAGATTATCTGTGATACCTAAACCAAAGATCATCTACAATAAGATATTCAATTACGCATATTTCACTATATTCTGAGTGAGAAAATTTTAAGAGTAGTTTCCCTTGCACCTCGTGTGCTAGCTGTGCCATAGCGTGCACCGGATAGAATGCATTTTATGATTTTGGTGCGATAGTTTTTTAGTTCAGCTAATTTTGATAAAAGAATGCATTATGCTCATACCATTTTGTATTGAGTATTGAACGAGCCAAAAAACAATAAGAGAATTATGGGAACACTTGATAATAAAGGGACATCACTCTCATTTGTCATCGGTAAAAGTCATTGAGTTGACTATCTTGCCAAAACCAGACACCAGAAAAATCTGAAGAAGGAGAATTCAGGCCACTAATCCCACGTGGTGAGAAAAAGTGAGGAGGAGAGAGATCAGAATAGTACCTTAAAAATAAGTGTTTGGACTCAAGTTAAGAAATTGAGACAATGGACTTACTTTGATATCATCAATGGCAATGTCTCCTGCGTAACTGTTCCCTACGACTCCTTCAAACACAATCTGGCATTAGGATAAGAACAATGAAATCGCTAGAGGGGATGGTAGGGATAGAGCATTGATTATTAATATTACATAATGATGATGATGATGATGATGATGATGATGATGATGATGATGATAATGATGATGATGATGATGATGATGATGATGATGATGGTGATGATGAAAAGAAAAAGAAGGTGATGCTATGATGATGACAATAATAACAATAATAGTGATGATAATAATAAGAATAAGAATAATGATGATAAGGAGACAGATGATAACAATTTAATGGGTTTTTCTTGGAGGGTATACAGACAGAAACAAATCACTAATGAAAAATGTAAAAAGGTCTCATTTTCTAAGTCATGTCTTTCAAAATCACCTGATAATTTTTATCTGAGTGAATCTCAACCTGGGCTAGCTGCCACTTGTTTGACCTTGCACTACGAGTCATTATATTTTTCTCAACCATCGTCTCATCACGCATGTAAATAGTCAATGAACCGATTGTAACGCCATGCATATGATACCAAAATGTCAGGCAGCGGCCTATAGTGGGAGGGTACATCGGGCTCACAAGCCGAGCTTTGTTGCCTGGTTTTTGTGGGAAGGAGGTCTCTATATACATGTAGTGGCCTGAAATAAAAGGTAAAACCACAATACATGACAATATGGTTGCGTATGCACAAGGGGCAATGACTGTTTATTGTTGTATTGATGTACGATTATGTAATGTAACGTATCATTATTCAATTGATTATGAATATTGTGTTTCACTATTATAAAATAATGAAATGAGGGCTGCTGGAAGTTGTCGACCAAAGAAAATGTAAAACGTCCAAAGGGACCCAACAAAGGGAGGGGGGGGGGAGGAGAGGGAGGCTGTCGACAAAAGTTCTGATACGCCTCCCTCTCCACCTCCTCTCACGCCCCTTTTGTTTCTGTTTGAAGTCTGTACAGTTGACCTTTGGGTTTAGCTGTCCAGGTTCTGTTTATTCATTCTGGTTGTTTTTTATGCAATCGCCTGTGCTACATGTTTTTTGTCGTATCTGTTGTTTGTTAGCTGAGGAAGTGCAGAGCAGTGTTGGGCCCAGCCCTACGTTCAACCATGAAAGGCACACAAGATATTTGCCATTAATACAGACACCCCAACCACCAAACACCACTGAACACAGAGCCGGAAATTCTATGGATCAAAGAATTTCAGACAGGTAGGTGATCAGCCCATTGTGTCCACAACTCTTTTCTGGCACCATGTATCTATCTGTATCTGTATCTGTCTCCCAACCCAAAGAAGACTCATTTCTAAGCACTGGTATTCAGGGGACTGTGTGACAAAATTTGTATCTTGAACTCTTTTGAATTTCCACAATGCACACATTGGAAAGAGCTCTATTCTGTTGTGGTGAGGGGACCAAAATAATTTTTTTAACATTTCTGCTACAGAATTGTGGCATCTAAATGCTCTGGTATTTGACTTTTGTTGATGACGTTGATTTTGTGTTAAGTCTAATGTGTCTGGTTTGATTGAAATTTCATTGTTAGTGATTTTGTGCAATAACATGTACCTCCTCAACAATTGATAAAAACTGGGAGGTTCTCCCACTCTTGGCAGTTAAAGACAAATTTAATTTTTTTTTTTAAATTAACTTTATTTTTATTACTCAATTATGTTTTTATTTTTTAAATTGTTTTTAATGGCTTTTGCTGCTATATAAGTTGTTTATTATTATTATTATCATTATCATTATCATCAATCATACACAGGGATTTTGATTGAAAATGGGAATAATTACATCTGTAACAAAAAAGATTATTCCTATCAAGAAAAGGGTAATTTTGTTACACAATAAAAGATGATTTCTATCATGATAGAGTTAATTTTTCTTTAAAAGAGAAAAAATAAATAACAAATCACTCTATGGAAAAGTGACTGACCAGTGCTGGTTCCATACGTGTGGTCATTTGAAGGTCCAGTGCCAGCAGAACCTGTTGATCCATGATGTCTTGTCCAGTCAAAGTCGTCATTATTATCCTGGTCATATCCACACAAAGCACTACTTTCAAAATCACAGAGAGCTGAAAATTGAAACAAAAGTTAGCAATGATAATTGATTTGGAGCAGATGAAAGATATCAATCAAATCAAAATCTGTAATTATACGCCAGCCCAGAGTGGTAGAACATTCCAGTTTTTATAAATAGCTGAGGGGGTACCCACAAGAGCTACAGTAATTTGTTTATTGGCCGGCTTTGATTAATACTAATCAGTGTATTGCTCATGGTGCCAGTAAAGAGTTGTAGACACAGTGGGCTGGTCACCTGCTAGTCTGAAACTCTGATCAGTAGAATTTCCGGCTTTGTATTCAGTCGTGTTCAATGGTTGGTGTGCCTGCATTTATGGCAGGTATCTTGTGTGCTTTTCATGGCTGAACATATGGCTGGCCCCAACACTGCTCTGTACTATTAATGGGGCTCGATCAAACAAACAAACTTGACCTATGAGTGTGAGGAAGGGCAGTAAACAGGCAAGTGAGAATAATATTTTGAATCAGTGGAAATGTGGTTCCTGAAAGGATGATGAGACAGCAAAGAAAACACTTTTACTTTTTGGATAGGATGCTGGTCTAATATAGATAACTTTTCCAACTCTCATTTGAGAAGTAGTACCCATTTCTATACCTCGGTTGAGTGAGGCAATCAAATAGAAGTTTCTTGCTTGAAAAAAACCAGGAAATGTGTTAAACCAACAACCCTTGCCATGGGAGGTTGTCATCTTAACCACTTTGTCATCTTAATTTGTTTTCAGTCAAGATTTGAATTAAATGCAGGGCTTTGGTGCCCATACTTTCAACCCAGTTTCAATATTTGAATACTAACCAGAGAAGGGGCAATACCCATCGAAGACCTTGATGTCATCCAATGCAATGTCTCCAGCATAACCTATGCCACTTACAGCTTCAAATACAATCTGTCAAAAAAAAAAACATATCTATTAATGATAATAAAAGTACAGGAAATGAAAGTAAGACAAACCTCTGTGCACAATATGACCTGCTTGAGAAATAACATCTCACTCTCTAAGTTTTTAGTGATTTGTTTAAGAAGCAAGTCCTTAGAAGTGGTACATGGGTCCCAAGGGATAGCACATAAAAAGCTGAATCACAACTTGACATATGACAAAAAAAGCCAGAATGGCCACAAATTTAAGTTGGCTCAAACAACCCATGTAAATAAATCTTGATAAATAGACAGGTTGTTAAAGAGAAAGCCAAGGATGAAAAATAGAGAAGGTATTTTTAAAAAGAAAGTCCAGTTTGAGCCCAAGTGCTGGCACCCATTATGGTCTAACAATGCTTCTCGTACAATCAGCTTTTCCTCTATACCATGATACAGGCTGGCACTCATTGTGGTCTAACAATGCTTCTGGTACAATCAGCTTTTCCTTTATACCATGATAAAGGCTGGCACCCATTGTGGTCTAACAATGTTTCTGGTACAATCAGCTTTTCCTTTATACCATGATACAGGCTGGCACCCATTGTGGTCTAACAATGCTTCTGGTACATTCAGCTTTTCCTCCATCTTACCATTTGTCTTGTACTATCAGCTGTTCTTCCATACTGTGATAACATTCATCATTATCAGTGCCATTTCAATTACACAAGGATGTAAGAGTATTCAAAAACCTTTCAGGCAAAACCTTAAGTATTTACAAACTAACCTTAGAGTTTTTGAACGAATCAACAAGGTTAACAGAAGCTTCCTTCCATCCTAGTCCCTGCTCTCCTTGATGAGTCCACACCGGTTGGCCGTACGCAGTCTGATTCCATACATACACATTGAGCTTGTTCACATGCAAACCGTGCATGTTGTACCAGAAGGACAGACATCGGGGCCCAGAGTTGGTGAAGCCGAGGCTAATAAGGCGGGCCGTAGCATTTGCTTTAACACTAGAGGTTTCCAAATAAACGTAATGACCTGAATATGGAGGGGAGCAATGGGGAGGGAAATTATCAGACATTAACAGTGAAATGGCAAGCTGTAACATTTGTTTTATCACCAAAGGTTTCTAAATAAATGTAATGACCTGGAGGGAGGCATTTACAGGGAGATGACAAATGACCAAAACGTCAATTGATTGGGAGGTTTGTTTCCATAATGGCAATAATGCCACTGATAGTCAAACCCTCTGAAATCTACTCTTCATCTCCTACTCATCCTTTTTTTTGGAGACTATCACAAGCCGGGATATAGTGAGGGGAATACTAAAGAAGAAGAATCCCCTTGTTGATAAACAGTTACTACAACACTTTCTGACAGAAACCTATTGCATTGACTTAACACTTTCTGGGCCATAGACAAATATTCTAGTTTACACTCGCTTTGTCCTCAGTTCCCAAGTACTTGAGCTCCTGAGCAAGCAACACAAAACAAAAGAGGTACTGGTGCCTCTGTATAAAGTAATGTAAGAGCGACACCAGTGAACCAGTGTCTCGGGTTCAAAGAGTTGAAATTATGCACAGTCTTAAATAAACTCAGAAAATGAGAGTAAAAATAAAAAGCTTCGGTCAATATGCCTTCAACTTCAACAACTTTTAATTCTAAGTCTAGACTAGAAATTCTCCTAGTTAAAGCATAAAAAAGGCCAGGAAGAGAAAAAAAAAACCATAGAAATTTGAAAAGGGCAAGGTGATGTCAGCATTAAAAAAATTACATAATGTATAAATAACTTTATAGGTGTCAAATAACAAATAAAACAATAATAAATCATAAAGTAATGTTTCCTTATAACCTATACAGTATTTTATCAATATAAGCATGATTGGTGGAAACTTATTGAGAGTTTAGTAAACGGCATCTCATTTCCTTAAAATAAAGGCGGCAGCCGTGGTCCTGGTGGTCGGGATTGCCACTGTGGGGATGGTCCCTAGGGTGTTAAAAATTGATTTTTTGCCAAAGACGTTCAACAGAAGATTCCACATGAATCTAAAAGACAATGCCATGAACATCCTGAAAGCTCCAGAGTAAAAACACCAGACAACTTGAACCTCAGACCTCCACATCCAAAAGCGAGTGACTTAACCTATGCCAACAGATGCCCCCTGTTATTGACTTGCCTTTGTCATCGGAGAGTGTGTGATCAGCAGAAGGCCCTGTATTTGATGAAGCGGTTAAGCCCTGTTGCCAGGTCCAATCTAGATCCTCTGTTTTGTCTTGTGTATAGTAACAATAGTGATTTGATTTGTGCTCAAAGTCACATGACAGTGGTGCTATGGGTGCTGTCAAAAGGTAGAAAAATTCATCAATAATAATTCAATTAAGGAAAAAAAGACAAAATGATGTCCTTAACAAGGCTATAATAGTAATGGTGCCTAATCTAATTTTGGTAGAGTGAAGGAGTCACTTTCTGGATAAGATGCTGGTCTATTGCAGCTTTCTTTCCCAACTCTCAGATGAGAATTGATACCCACTTTCTGACCTGTGTTAAGTAAGTTAAGTTTCTAGCCCACAGAAACAACAAAGCATTGTGTCCATTGTTATTGCCATATGAAGAAATGATCAAGGCTATACGACAAATAGAAGCACACTGATCTTGTTAAAATGTTACATCTAAAATGGTGAGTACTCTTTGGGTAAGTCAGAAAAACAGGTCTGCCAACCTTAACCAAAGTAAAACAATGGAGAAGATTACAGAACAGGACATCAACAGAGGGAAAAAGAAAGAAATATTTTGAAAAAGTAGGATAATTCACTAAAATGCTGAAAACAAGCCATTTTATGGGTTATTAAATGACTTTAACAAACAGGACATTCCCTTTAAAAGACAGGACTTGGCAAGTCTGCCATAGCACTTAGACAAGAAGAAAACCTCACCTGGGGTGGTGGGAGAGGTAGGGGGTAGAGGAGTGGTCTGAAGGGAGCAAATGCCATCCAGTAATTGGATGTCGTCTACGGAGGCACTGCCAGAGCTAGTGGGAAATATCTTAGAAGCTACAAACTGAATAGTATAAGTTGCATCGGAATGGATATCGACTTGAGACATCAGCCAGACTATGTGAGACTGGGTGGAGTCTTTGAACTGGTTATTCAAGTTGTCTAAGGTTTGTTTTTTGGTGCCCATCACAAGGACCACATGCAATGTTACTGAAAAGAAAGAGATAAAGAGAGTGAATTAAATTCAAATCGTGGCAAGGGTCATTATAAAAAGGTCAGGTGACGCAAATCATTTCTTTATTTGATGTATTTTAATTTGTTTGTTTGTTGGATCTAAATCCAATAATACTACAATGCAATGTTGATTACAGGCATCTTGACCACCACATACAGCCAAACATAGAACTAGAAATGCTATGAATCCAAAGATTTCAAACAAGTATGTAATAGTCCTTCATTGAGTGATACACAAAACAGACCAATATAACAAATTACTTGTCATTACCTATTAACCACAGTAAGAACTGGAAGACTTTGCTACTCCGGGTTTATTTTCTAAGTTGATTATTATATAATAAGTTAAAAACCAAATTTTATTTTTTTCAATGTTACATGTGTGATTAATTAGGATGAAGACAGCAGATGAAGAAATGTTTTAAAACCAGAACACAGTTGAAAATCTGTTCATAATAGGACATGTAAAATTCAACTTTAATCCATATGACAAAGCGAAAAATATAATATGAGTTAAAATACTTTTAAAATGATTAAATCTTACTGTCTCCACTTAAACTGTAAGCAAATCTGAGACATTTTCCAGTGGTCATCTTCTGAGGCTCACTGACCAACACAGCTGATTTTGCGCTGCTCTGGCGCGAAAACACAGACTGGGCATAACGACCTGAGGAAAATAAATAATTTCAAATTAAGTATGATACCTAACAGCCTTATTGATTTGACATAATATCATATCACGACTGTACTAGGCCCTCAATATCTATTATAAAAGATTATTCAGTAAAACCTACCCTGCGCCGAGTTGCTAGTGTGATCAAGAATAGGGCCTTTAGAGGTCTGTTTGGAAGCAGTTGTAACAATCCAGTTCAGTTGGGAATTAACTGGGTTGAGGTACGTACAAAAACCATTCTCAAAATCACATGATGCCGGGGGAGGACAGGCATTGGGCAAAATCTGAATATCATCTAGGGCAACATCGCTGGAATAATTCGTTCCAATGGTGCTCTCAAAAATCACCTGTGATGAAATCAAGCATACAGACGATAACAGAATTATTTTTAAGAACTGATTGTTGCAAAGGTTGTTAGATACTTGTTGCCATATCTAAAATCAACATGAACTACTTCCAGTGCCATTCTCTTTAGTTAGAACTGATCTCTGTAAAATGTTACACCTTTAGAAAATGGAACAAAGACAAAGTATACACCCACAGAATGAAACTGATGACATATGTCACCACGTCTAACAAAGCGGAGCATAGGTCATAGGTCAGGGAATTCCCTATTGATATCAGATTGAAAACCATCGTGGGGTCATAATTGTGACATACTACCCCCACTAGCTCCACTTGGTATATCTCAACAACAAGTTAACATATCAGGATCAATTTAGAATCATTGGAAAGAGGAAATGCAGCTCTTAATGATAGTACCTTTCTTGGTTTGTTTGATTGAACCCCATTTATACCACAGAGCAGTGTTGGGGCCATCTCATTGTTCAGCCATGAGAGGCACACAAGACACCCACCATAAATGCAGGTACCCGGACCACCAAACACGACTAAACACAGAGCTGGAAAATCTATGTATCAAAGAATTTCAGGCAAGCAAGTGATTAGCCCGCTGTGTAATAATAATACCAATATTGCTAAAAGTATCAATTCCCACTTATGTTCCACTGTATTAGATCTGGTCACAAACACTGCAACGAGAGAACAACACTAAAACAAAATGATACTGCTTTACTCACTTTATGTGGCAAAATCTGCTCATTTTTTTTTTTATAGCTGAGGGTGTACCACCAAGGCAACAGTAAATATTGTTATGGCCAAAACTTGGGCAACACCCCGAAAATGTGATGCTCATTGTGCCATTCAAGGTTCGGGGCACAGTGGGCTGATTAACTGTTTGCTTTATCTACCTGATCCAGAGTTTTTCCAGCACTGTGTTCAGCAATGCTGGACGTGGAGCTTGCCATGACACTCCTTTGGGGGTATAATGTGGTTTAGATAACAAAATAAAACAAAACATTGCTTAACAGATTCGACTTCTAGTTCTTCGTTTGAAAGATGCAGAGCAACAACTTTTCAAAATAAGTCCAGTTTTCACACTATATTATGAAATTTAAACACCTACACTTAGAAATATTTCAACAACCATTTATCCTTTCCCAAAAAAAATTATATCATGTAAAGAGGAATTGCTGCCCTAAATAATGATACCTTGTTTGTTTATCTATAAATGTATAAATTCTGATTTATGGTCCACTTTATCTTAACCACTGACAAAAACAGTCAGCAAACCAAAGAATGACCTTGAACCACTCGCAAAAGTACAATCGACTCTGGTTAATTGCAACATGAGGGGAACAGTTGATGACTAGATTTGTCTGTTACAATATTTATTCAATATTTTTTTGCATATGTAACTTTGCCCTCTAGTTTTAGGGACTTGGCACCGTCATGAAACCAGTGGCTCTATGCATTCATCAAAACTATCCACGCAACTGATATGCCCCATCCTCTTTGCTAATTTCTGTCACAGGTGACAGACATCAAAGAGTTCACAGACACAAGATTACAGCCATCCTTGCTTTTGTTTGATTTGTCCTCACCAGCAAGAAGGCCGAAACTCTTTTCAATTCAATAGCCAGTCGCTATAAGTCTATGAGCACTCATGTCTCCAATGACGAAATGATTGCACTGGACTGTCTAGACGACATATGTTGTCTTTCCTTGAGGGCTAGGGGGAGGTCTTAATCATGAAACAAGCGACTATGACTGTCTGCCAGTGTAAGTATATTGTATATCACTACGGTTGTTTGCTAATGACAACGGTCACCGTTTAGCAAAGTGCAAAGTAGAAAAAAGTTGATGGAAAATGTGAGGCAAAGTGCCACTAGCTTTGTGATCATCCAAAGTGAATGCGATTAACCAGTGACTTTTATAAAGAATCAATTCCGTTTCTTGGGAAAAGTTGCAATTAAGCAGCATTTGTGATTAACTGGATTGTTATTAACAACTGAGTCAACTGTAGTCAACAAAACAAAGAATAAGCTCGAACCAGTCACAAAAATAGTAAAAACAGCAAAGAATAACCTTGAAGGATTTTCGCATGTTTATCTGAGCCTGACCCATGACCCATCTGTCCCCACGGCTGCTGTGCATGAACCAGATCTGCGTCCCTTTATCTCCAGGAATTGTGCTGTGAACATCCTTGACATAGACAATGAGGTAACCCATGCCTGTCCCATACATGTGGTAGTAGAACTGAAGACACTGTGACCCACCCCCTGGTAGAACAGGGGACACCAGCCTGGCTTTATCTCCTGTTTTTTGTGGGGATGATGCTTCTGCATAAACGTAGTAACCTGAAATTGAGGAGAATCAAACAAAAACTTGATGTAAGGATAATAAAAAGTCATGATTTCAACATAAACAATTAAATTGCACTGATAGCAAATATCGATGAAAATCATGGACACTAGACAGTAGAGATAAAAGCAAACTACAGGCAACAGAAATGAAATTCTTGAGAAGATCAATAGAAAAACAAAAAGTGATAAAATTAGAAATACTAGGATTAGTGAAGAAGTAAAAACTGAAAGTCTGGAAATGAAAATATATAAAAATCAATTAAGATGGTTTGGACA
>JARBEQ010009770.1:0-16233 GCA_030265355.1 Tritonia tetraquetra | reverse complement strand
CACCCTTTATTAGGAAAGATATGGCCGTTTTTCTTTAGTGCCTTTTGAATAATATTTAGTTTTGGAAAATTCAGTTGTTGGAGAATAATCGACATAAATGAAATTGACATATTAGTGAGCTTGTGCAGGACGGCATTGGATGTTTTTGTATCCTCATCATCTCCTACTTTTTTAGCGTTCTTTCATTCATTTGTGTTTCTTGATAGTGCTGTGAATTCTCTTTTATCGACGTTTTTTATAAAGGCATGACATTTGATACATCATGAAAAAATAACAACCCCACACGCACACACAAGAACCCAAACAAAAAACAATTGGAAATAATCTGCATATATTATGATAATTTCAAAAAAATGAAATGTTATAAAGAAATGAAAATCAAAGACATAAAACGTTTTTAATTCATCTAAATACAGTTGGCACTTGGGGACAGGGTGATTGAATTTCTCACCTCCGCATCCCCCACCATCACCACACGCACGCAAACTAAACAAAACAAAAATATAGGGTAAAGTCATGTGAAGGCAAAGGTAGGCCTACTGAATTTCTAAAAAAGAAAAAAATCCACTTAATGCAAAAGAAGACAGTTTGACTGAAATGGCCTTCACATAGTTTTGGAAACCATATTGCATAGTAGTTTTTAAGCCAAGACAAGTTTGGAAAGTGGGCAGGGCACTCAATTCTTGTGCATAGCGACCCACAAAGCAGCATGTTCAAATCTGTTACCATCTATATGGCACTTTATTTTTTAGACTAGCATTAGGCTACAAGGGGTCCCAGTGGCGCAGAGGTACGGTTCTCGCCTCTAAAGCGGAATGTACCGGGTTCGATTCCCGGCAGCGACACTGTCGGGTATTTTTCTCCTTGAAACTCGGTGAAAACTTATATGCCACTCCATTGATCAAAGTGGGATCAAGAACCTAGTCCTATCGGAGAGAGATGATTAATTCAGAGGTCCCGTGTGCACCCGTTAAATAACCCTTGGCAGTTGTAAATCGATAAGAGTAGGCTGTAATGCCGCTGTCCAGGCAAAATCAATTCCTACCACAAAGGTCACAGTGGGTTGATCACCTGCTTGGCTTAATACCTTGATCCTGAGAAATCCAGCCTACACCGTAATGGTAAAAGGGAACTGGATAAGAAAGGAAGAATTAGGCTACAACACATGGGGCAAAGATAATCATTGTATCATAATATTTTCGTCTAAAATCAAGCCATCAAGCAAAATCCTTACATTACACACACACCCTACAACATCCTCCATACACACTGTCAATGGTAATCATACCTCACAACACCATTCATTTTACACACAAAACGAGTATATATATCTATATATATACACTCTGGTAAGCTTGACGATGCACACTTTCTATAATATATCAATTCGTTGTTATAAGTTAATATTTTGACAATTTGGGGGCGTGAAAATAACAATAACAAAATTTGCGGAATTCATACAGGAGTAGAAGGTTGTCAACAATCCATGAAATGTACAATTTACAAGCAAACTGAAAATAAATAGGAGCAAACACTGGTAATGATAAATAGCATTAATAAAAGCAGGAAAATACAAAACTGACTGACAGAAAAATAGCCATAGAGAAGAAAGGTGGCTTGCCTCCACCCCTTTGTGATGATATGACAATTCACCCTGACTAGTACTACCCCTTACCCCAACACCCCCTTTCTCCCAGTCTGCAAACCACGCGACTGATCACTCCTCAACCGTTTCGTTACATCACCTATGTGACCTTCCGGACAACATCACAAGCAGCATACGACCAAGGCAAATGCTGTAGATGAAATAAGCGAACAAGCCAGCTCCCTCAGCCGCTTGACATCATAAGAAGTCACAGGTTGGTGTTAATTACGTAGCTACTCCATTCCCCAAACAGCTGTTAATTACATGCAGAATCTTTTAGGTGGATGAAACGGTGACCAATGGGAAGCTCGCCCTTAAGGTGAGGTCGACCAATCGGAAAGTAGACGCTACCCGTTTGGAGAATTATCGTCACGTGTATGTGGATAGACACAGCCAGTGCTCCGAAAACTCTGAAGGGATAACAACAAGTAGCTTGTTTGTTGCTGTTTTAGGGCTCTATCGACACAGAAAGGTCATTTCAACGCCTGCAGTGGCGATGCCCCATAATGCCAAGATATAACAATAAGTTATAAAACATTCATTCCCATTGCTGGAGATTACTACCATGTGCGTGGATATAAGGTTGCTACCAGCGAGATATCAGATGGAAAGAGCATACCTTCAAAATGAGATGCAACAAGTGGATGGATAATCTCACTGTGACAACATCCATCCATCGTCTCATGGCTCCTTGGAGGAGCAAAAGGCGCCAACAAATCGTCTCCATTCAACTGTCTTGGGTCAGTCTTTTTAGCTCATTCCATGACTTTCCTAACTCTCTTCTCTCCTCTCCAACAGTCCTTCTCTGTGTTTCCATCGGCCTCCCTATCTTTCTTTTGACTTGGGGTGACTGTGACAACAGACAGCTGGTAATCGTGACAGACAGAGACTTGTATGACCGTCACAGTCCACTACAGTGGCAGTTAAGATCAAGAGTTTTATAGTATTTCTTCTAGAGGATCGACACACTGTATCCTGGAATATTGATTCCAATGTGACCACCATTGTTACAGACCACGCTTCCAACATAAGAGTTGCAATTCAGTGTCTAAACCTCAGACAGCAGCTTTGTCATTCAAACTGCGGATCTCTGGTTCCATTGGCGAGTGCCCTACCACTGTGCCATACAGATGTAAGGATCAATCTTTGTCAAAATTGTCACCTGGCACATTTACATAGAAACAAAGACAATAACTAGGCACTTTAGTCATATACAGTCAAACTCGGATATAACAAGACTGATGGGACCAGCAGGTTTTCCGTTATATCCAACACACATCAGTGACTAAAATAACACACTCTTCTATGTAAATTTGTTACTGATTATACGCATGATAAAAGCATGTATAAATTACATACATCATTTATGTCTGAATCATTTTCTTGTTGAGATCATAAACATATCGTTTGAATTTCAAGAAAATCTTGACAGGTTCTTTGCTATCTGTGGCTGCCTCCTCTTGAGAATGCTCTTCTTTACTCTTGCCTTTCTTCTTCCCAGTGGCAGAGTAGCGCTGAAATATATCATCACTGAGGCCTTCTGTTTGAAAGACAACAAGAATAAAAATATTTCAGACAACAGCAAAACATGAAATACATATTAAGCATTTTGTTTTACAGAGATTTCTTATCTTTAAAAAAAAACCGCATTTATTCATTACTGCACTCTGCACAATAATAGTGTGCATGAGAGCTTTAAAGATTTAAAGAAAAGTCTTTTGTATCCCTTCTCTTGGTGTGCACAGAGCCACGAGTGAATTCTTTGATAAACAACAGCAAGAAAGAAATCTTTAAAAAGCTGGGATCCTGAGGCCAATCGAGTACTTTTCAAGCCTTCAGCGTGGCGAGGTCAGTTCAACTCAATGTATTCCATGGCAAGATTTTTCAACTTGATAGCGGCGTCGCCCAACCAAGTTCCAAACTCCCATCAAGCAAAGCATTTTGTGTGGAATTTCTTCTTTTCATTCTTATCCAATTCTCTGTTACCATTACAGTGTAGGGCCAGCACTATGAGGCTGGATTTCTCTGGATCAAGGTATTAAGCCAAGCAGGTGTTCAACCCACTGTGACCTTTGTGGTAGGAATTCATTTTGCTCGGACAGCAGCCTTGGTGTCATGCTTAGGACAGATAGCCAACTCCAACTGCCTTCCTTCACTTTACCAGGGTATCAGGAAAGGAGGAAAATGTGATAGTGAAAGAAAAATAGCTAAAAAGAGGATTTGGGTAGCAATCAATAGTAAGAATGAAATCCTTGCATGCCAGTGGCAACCCCTACTCGACAGAGACATGGATACCAGTTCATCAACCATCTTCTCTCCATGACTATTTTTCTGGCATTATGACATTTTTCTCATTTCCCCCACATCATTACTAGTCAATTTTAATTGTCTATTCTTAAAGCTATTTAGGCATAGAAATGGATCTCAGCACATGGCTAAGGAAGATTGAAGGAGAGATGAAATCACTCAAGCACACTTGGGGGACTTTGGCACGTTGGCCCAGGACAGGCAGAGGTGGAGGTCTTTTGTTGCTGCCCTAAGCCCCAGTGGGCGTAGCAGGATATAGCAGTACATGGCTGAGAAACAAATCTTATCTAGAAAGTGACAAATTTTCACCTGTCTGCTAAGACCAAGAGGCTTTATATGAACAAATTGGTTTGATAATGCATACCAACATTAGTAAGCTGATGTTGCCATGTACAAAACTCCCATACAAACCTGGTATTCTGATTTTGACTTTTCCGCTCTGTCCAAAACCACCTTCAATTACACCTCTCTCTCCTGACGACAAGGTCACTCGTAAATTGGAAAACAAGGCAATGTTTGTCTCTTTTTTAAACAAATTCTTCCCGATGACCGAATATTTATCACTGGCTCTTTCTACCATTCCTTCTCGGACTTTTATCTGTGGGTTAAAGAAAAGAAAAAATCCATTAAAAATAAAAATGTGACTGCCTCCAAATAAGTATCATTATTAGGGGCAGTTATTCTTCTTTCCAAGGATACTGAATTTATCCCTATAGGTTGAACGGTTGCTGAGATATAATTGACTAGTGAAGACAGTAGGGATAGTAATCTTAGTTTTGAGAAAATCGCGCCTGAAGTGAAAGAATGTTTTTTCAGCACTTTCGAATCACTATAGGCTAAAATTCATCGTTAATTATGAAATACCATGGGGTCCCAGTGACGCAGAAGCCTGGCCTTTGAAGCAAGAGGTTATGGGTTCGAATCCCAGCGGCAACAGTTGTTGTATTTTCTTCACAAAACTTGGTACAAACCTATTTGCCACACCCCTGATCCTATAAGGGTAGGTGGGATCAAGAACCTAGTCCTATCTGAGACGAACAATAAATTCGGAGGTCCTGTGCACAAGTTGTACATGTTAAAGAACTCTTGGGTGGAATCGAGAAGAGTAGGCCGAAAGGAAGTTGTCCGGGCAAAATTAATTCCTACCACAAAAAAGTCAGTGGGCTGATCACTTGCTTGGCCTAATATCTTGAGCCAAAGTAAATCCCCTCATAGAGCAGGTAACAGGGAACTGGATAAGAAAGAAGAAAGAGAGAATGAAATACCATAAGCACATTCACCAGGCTAGATATGACCATTATAAAATTCAATTGTTTTCAAATCGAGAAATAATTGACATAAATGAAATACATGCGTTTGTTTTCTGTACAAAATGTGGAAGAAAACATTGATAAAATCTAGAGGTCTAGCTTCTCAGCTCAACTCTAGACTAGCCTCTGTAAGCACTATGGTAAAACGAAAAGTATAAATGATACCATGATAAAGACAAAATACTACAAGCAATATCTATTGCAAAATTCCTTCCTCCTTATCCAGTTCCCTTTTACCATTACAGTGTAGGGCCAGCACTATGAGGCTGGATTTCTGTGGATCAAGATATCAAGCCAAGCAGGTGATCAACCCACTGTAAGCTATTGCAAAATGAAGAAATAAAAATGGTATGATCAAGAAACAGAAATGTTTTACCTTAAAAACTTTGATGGCGGGCAGAACAGATTCTTTATACTTCACGTCTGTTATGGAATGAAGTATAACACCATGGAAAGCAAGGCGGCACGAACTTGTGTGGACGTCAGCATCCAGACGGGAACCAATCACAATAGAGCGTGAGGAACAGGTGACTGGTTTTTCTAATTCAATTAAGGCATACTGTTTCCCTGTAAATATTTCTTCCTCACTGTCCTTCCCCTTTCCAAGCGTTACGAGTTCTTCTGAATATTTATACTCCTTAGAAAAATCAAATTCAGAATCCGCTACCCTCAACCCACCCAAGGCTAACACTTCCTTTTCTTTATTTGAAGAGTTACTGTCGTTCTGTTGTCCTTCCTCGAAGAAGAAAAAAACTCTTCCCATGACAGTCTCGTGTCCGAGGGTGATGTGGAATTTTGACTTTGTTAAAATAGGATTTTTATAATAGTTGATTTTGGTTGCAGACACGATGACAGCCTCCATTGTGACAAGAGATCCCGGAGAACACACCAGTCCTCTCTCCAACTGGTTTGGGTCAAACTGGGTCACACACACACCTGCTCGATCACCCTGAATAAATGAAGATAAAAATAAACATTCTATCAATTGTTTTGTTTTGTTATCCAAACCACATTATACCCCCAAGGAGTGTCATGGCCAGCTCCATGTTCACCATTGCTGAGCACAGTGTTGGAAAAACTCTGAATCAGGTAGCTAAGGCAAGCAGGTGATCAGCCCACTATGCCCCGAAACCTTGAACGGCATAATGAGCGTCACATTTTTAGGTGTTGCTCAAGTTTTGGCCATAACAATATTTACTGTTGCCTTGGCAGTAAACCCCTCAGCTATAAGAAAACTGAGCAGATTTTGCCACATAAGGTGAATCAATTAACTCATTCAAATAAAACTAAAGAATGAAAAAGACAGAGAGTACAGATATTACGGTGGGCTGATCACCTGCTTGGCTGAACCTTTCTAATAGGAGCATTTCCGGCTCTGTGTTCCATCGTGTTTGGTGGTCGTGGTGTCTGCATTTATGGCAGGTATCGGTTTGCCTTTCATTACTGAACATAGGACTGGCCCCAACACTGCTCTGCTTTATCATTAATGGGGTTCAATCAAACAAACAAGTTTTACTATGTCTATGGTCTTGAGACTTGATCCAAGTAGCGCTTTTCCCACAATACTCATGTCATGATAACCAATACCCTTCATTTGTTTTGACCAACCTCTTCAAGATCAATTTCACTTTTGATTTTCATCCTCTCAAGTCATCATATAATTTATTTTTTTTCTTTATCAAAAACAAAATTAGACCCCTTGACCAGCAACACTTGTGATATTCAAGGGGGCAGTAATATATCACTGATATAATTTTAGTGAATTACTCCCCTTTTGAATACAGTAGACCCTCTCTAATCAGGGAAACGTCAGTTCCCAAGAAAATCATCCTGATAATCTGGGTTTCCCGATTACCCGGGTGTATGGGGTTTTGGGTTTTCCTCCTATGTTTGAAGTACTTAAGCTCACCTCATTGTGACTGGGTGGATCGGTCATTGACAACACCGAGTGTGTTAGGAGACATGTTTTGTCGCCTTATACCTAAGCATACTAATGGGTAACCTTGTTGATATAAAATGTTGTTTTAAGAAACATGAATTCTTCTCAGAAATAGCAATGCAACATAAAAAAATCATCCCTATTACCTGGGGACCCTTCCCAATTACAGAGGTAAATTTTACCCCCAAAATTCCATTCCCTGGGATTTCGTCCGAATTTGCCAGGTTTCCTGATTGTCCGTGGGGCCCGATTTCAGAGGTTCTACTACAGTTATTATGTTGTTTAATCATCATTAAAATCCTCATTCATAGCTACTAATACTAATACATATAAATCACATAGTGATATAGACTAGCAAAAGATAATGCAATTTCAATACAAACACGGAAAAATGAAGTTGACAGGTTCTTTTGAAATCTTCTCCTTGTTACTTGTTACTGTTACAAATAATAAAGAGAACTTCTAAGCATTTCTGTTAAGCACCATGAAATCCCTTGTCATATCGTTTCATCTTTTGTCTATGCAAAACCAGTGTTCTATACACCTAAAACAAAACAAATAACAAAACATTTGAAATTTAATGAAATTGTATCAAATCATTAGCATATCATAAATAGTCATAGATTTCAAGCGACAAACCTGCTTGATGCTGTTGACAGGCTGGCGAAACATTTGCATAGATTTGATTTTCTTGGTAGTTGACAGTGCAGGAATTTCCACAGTCTAATGGATGAACAACGGTTCAAACAATTATTCACATTCATTTGATGTTTAAAAAAAGTAAGTTGTCTAGATTTTAGTTATGTTTTAACAAAGTAGACAAAATAAAATGTCATTGTCAAACTGCTGGCAAATGAGTACCATTGAGGTTTTCAGTGAACAACAAAAAAGGAAATGTGAATAAAATAAAAAGAAATGATTTCATTCTGGATTTTAAAAATGTAACAACACTTAAAGATAATTTCAGAGACAGGACCTCCTCTTTATAATCCATCTGCAATAGGACTTGATCCCAACAGCTGGAAAGAAACCCTGTTGAGTTCTTTGACCTGGCCAGGGTTCAAACCACAGACTTTCTGTTCCATGGGCGAGTGCTCTACTACTTATTTTCGATTCATTTTTTTACATCAAGAATTTTTCCTACTGTTGAACATGACAATAATATTATTATATAAAATATTCATAGAAAATAACCAAGAACTGACCTATTATTTCATGATTCATTTTTTGTCCTATCCTGTATTACATTGACAAAATAGCCCAACTTACATCATTCACTGAAATCTTCCCACTGAGGACAGTACCGGTCATAACGGTGCCCTGTCCTCTGATTGAAAAACAATGGTCTAGTGAAAAAATAAAAGGCCCCTCCACTGTACGAGATGGAAGTATGGTGTAGTCTTGCAGTGTCTTTATTAGGGTGTCGATCCCGAGGGCTTCTGAATCAGTGGTCTGAAAAGGAAAGTACAATTTAAAATCAGTATGACTGAGTATGATGTCTATAAACACAATAAATACTTTTAACTGTACCATGGTGCCAAATTTTTATCATCATTACATTGTAAAGAACCTGACACTGAAATGTTTAAAAGGAATTGATAGAAAGAAATACAAAGTAAAGAGTGATTCAATTCAATTCAAATCTATATATTTCCAATTGGCATAAAAATACAATTACGAAAGGGACGCACTAAAATCAATTTAAATTCAAATGTTGTCAGCAGTCACCTCCTAAAATATGTCAGATGATTGTGCCACATGTGTTTGACTTATCACCCTATCAAAACTTTTCCGATCCTTCTTGTCAGCCAATACAGTGCCCGGTCATTAGAGCATATGTTTATTGAGGCTGGGCCAATGAGGCTGAAACAGTGGTGTGTTAGCCAGACCAATACTGTGTAGTTAGATGCAAAGACTGTAGAAGTCATTATCTTGCTTTCTCTTGTGTGTTGTTTAGCAGTTGGTCTCCTTGGTTAGCCAATCAGATAAGAGAGTTTTAATTGAGTGACAATGGCCAAGCAATAGCCCCACCTCCCCTGACTGAAATGGACCTGGTGATGTCAGACTTTGATGAGCGTATTTGTGGGTTATCATAGACGTGGCAACATCTGGGTTTGGGTGGTTGTAAGATCAAAGGCTTCAAAGCAAGATTAAACACGGTATCATTATGTGAATGGCCAGAGAAGGATGTTGAGGGTGATAGGAACGTCTGGTCTCATGGTTTTGGCACCCCCACCCTCCGTCTACCCACCCCCTCGTGGTATGTGACCCCTTTATTCATTCCCAACTTCTTGTGAAATAATAAATGAATGAAGAGAATATCATTCAGATTTAACTAAATTACATACTTTTTAATGTTAAATAATTCTATATTAATCATTTCTATGTATTTTTGAAATCGATAAAAAATGTCGGGTTTTTCGATAATCAACAAAATGAGAAAATTTACAAAGTCATATGATGATAAAGAATTTCTAACTGCCCAAATCTGCTGAAAAAAATTAAAGCTATTATTTGAGACACTATCGTTGAGCATGTGCCGTTTCAAATCTGTAGTGCAATAATAAGTTTCGACTTAGTGATGCCTTGAAAATGCTATTTTTACATTTTTGCAAAGGTAGCAAAAATGGGTGAAAATTCGCTAACTTTAAATTACTCATCAAGCTAGACGAATAAATTTGGTATCAAATAATCAGGATCGCAAGCTCTATCAAACAAAAACAGACCCAAACAGATTCAATTGAAAATGAAATTCTGTGTTGACTACCCAATTCAATACTTTCACAAAACAGACTCTGCTTGTTGGTGTATGTATGATCAAAATTATGTGAGTGTACACTAGCAACCCTATGTGACTGTGGTGATTTAGCATGCATATTCATGTATGTGAGTGTGTATGCGAGTAGAAGAACAGAGTATTACTTCTTGTCCGCCAGGCTTAGCAGCAACAGCAATGATTGGACAACCTGCAAATTTTGTTGTCTCCAACGTCTTCAACATTCTTTTCTTCATCTATACGAAACAAAAATAAAAAGGCAAACATAAACAAACTTTCTTCTTTCTTATCCAATTCCCTTTTACCATTATAGTTTAGGGCCAGCACTATGAGGCTGGACTTCTCTGGATCAAAATAAACAAACTGCCACTGTTAAAAGTCGCTTGTGGACGAGAAGTATGTTTCACACAAGGAATCATCTAAATTTCTGTATATATAATAGATTGCACACCATTAGCGGATTATTCATACACCATATCATCATCAAAAGCTCAATTACTGCCAAAATCATTTGGTATCATAAATGAAAAAATACATTAAGGTAGCATCACATATGGCAGCCTATTTGTCACACACTTGATAAGAAAAGAGAAAATCACATTGGGTTATTTTTCAAATCCTGAGAAACAGCATAAGTCCTCAAAAGACCAGTCCTCAACTCAGTTTTGATAGCTTTATGGTCTGGATAGGATAGGATGCTGATTTATCAAAGATTAATTTCACGAATTCTCAGACAACTGGTACTCATTATTACACCTGGGTCGAGTGAGACTATCAGAGTGAAGTTTCTCGCAAAAGAGGAAGATATCATCGGTTCAAAACATTAATGAAAAATGATAAACACCTAGAGGGAGCTTCTTTGCCATGGAAGTCTGCTGTCTTGACCATCTGGCCACTAAATCCGTACAACAAATGGGTCAAAACAATCTATAAGTATAATGATGGAAATTCACAACATAAAATAGAAAAACTTTTGCTGTGAAACTGAGAAACTTTTGAGAACATTATTAACATAGTAATCACTACAATGGTAGTGGTAATGAACTTATTACTAAAACAGAATACCCATAAAAGGAAAACTCCAAATAGAACAAAGCTTAGGGTTAAGTATAACTGAAAAACATGGAGGTTGGAAATGTATTCAACACATGATTAAAACAAAACTAGAAGTAGAAGAATGGCAGATATATGAAAGTTTAGGTAAGCTAGAATTTTTAAGTTGTTTTCTATTGGATTTCAAAGAAATTAAAACACGAGGTAGACCTAGGAAAATGTGGACAGATGTTATTTCTGATATTCTAAAGAAAAGAGAAATTACTTTAGTTGATGCTGAGAAAAGAAGTCGCAATAGAGAGGAGTGGAGGAAGTTTATTAATTATAGAGATAAACCTGACACTAAAAGGTATTAACTGGAAATGATAAAGAAAAAAGAAATAAAACTGCCATTTCCCTTCACCTTTTCTATTGCTGCTTCCTGCTTTTCCTTAGGCAGCATATCTATCTTGTTTAACACCACAATCATTCTATTACAAGTGATCTCTCCAATAATAAGGCACTCAGCAGTCTGGGTCTGCATTCCTTTGGTGATATCAACAACCAAAATCATCAAGTCTATTATCTGCGCTCCTGAAGAACAAATGAGGGCAAATAATTAAAGTTTGTAATCTAATATCTAAAAAAATATTGTAAAAATTGAAGTTTTACGTCCTTTTCAACCCATAAAGGTCATGTCAAAGGTGGTTCTAGAGAACTTGAAAAGATTCCACGTGAATCTCCAGGGCAGAGCCATGAAAACTAAAAAAGGACGAGAGAAAAAACCCCAAGCAAGGCAGACTCCTACATGTCAAAAGTTGAGTGACTTAACCACTAAGCAAGGGACGCCCCAAATTCATAATCCATTTATATCTATACTAAACCTCTTTAAAGTCAAAGTTAACTGTTTAAGTACCGTAACTAATTTTGTGTTTATACCCTTTATTAAGTACTGAAACCTTTTTTGGGCCCAGGATTGAACTGAGAACAGAGACTAAAAATATTGTTAAAATATAATTTCTTCACAAAAAGTGATCAAACATTCACAAAGCATTTTCATATAAATATAAGTTTTATTCATTCAATTGGTTTTGCAAAAGATTTGCAGAAAAAAAATTAGAAAAAGGATCTGATCAATAGGCCCAGCAAAATCGATAACTTTGATCAGATGGAACGAAAGCTAGCTGTCGATAACACATCCTGAGACTGAGAAACACAATAGCAATAATAATAATAATAATAATAAAATAAAGTTTATTTATAGTGCCTTATGTCGAAACCTCAAGACACTTTACAATTGTCTGACACATTCCACGCTTGATGAGGGGATTGCAATCTGAGCCTTTTGGCGCCGCTGGTACTTTAAGTATCAAAGGAAGTAGATAATCAAACTGACTTTTTGTTTTAAATGGAACAATACTAAAGCTTCACTTTGGAACCTGTAATGTGTTCATATCAAATCCATTATCATTCAGTATCATAAATGATGTCTATACTAAACTTGTCTATTAAACTAAGCATCACAAATAAAACTTTCTTCCAAGTGCTTAACATTAGCAGAACAAAGAATTTATACTGAAAAATAGTCTCTTTAAATTCTTTAACTATCAATTGTATGTTACACTTGATGAGATGCCGCAAATTTGCAATGAACACTCTAATAAAAAATGCAGAAAATAAACCTTTTCCCTCCGAGTTTGAGTGTCGCTGTTCCCATATCAGCAGCAAGAAGGGACACCTTACATTGCTTGGGGGTATAAGGGATGATGTAATCACTTTTAGTCAGCCCATATTGTAAATGTAATATCTTTTTGTAATGCAAATAATAATACATCAGAAGACATGATCGATGTGTACAAAAATACAAGTATACACATGGGATTTATCATTTATCAAGGAGAATGTCCAAAACTGACATTACATGAAAACAGCGACACCAGGAGCCACTGCCCAGCTCAAGAAAAATACGTTGACTGAAAGTGTAGTAACTTTTTAAAGGAAAGCACCGTCAACAGCTGGAATTCACTCACAGAATGTTCTTGTGACTCTTCCTTTGGTGAACATTGCAGTGATTTGATCCCCTGTGCCTGCAACGAATGAACCTTGGGTCATCCCCCAAACACAGTGCCCAGATGATGAACAGGCCTACATAGGCCGCAGAGAAGAAAAGACAAGTTCATAAGCTGGAGCAAATTTAATTCAGTCATTAGTCTAGATACTTCAAGTTCTTACCCCCTATAATGGTTCTGATCAAGCTGGCATGACCAGGGCAGTCCACCAATGTATACTGAATGCTGCTAAATCCGCTGAGTTCATCTTTCTTGTGATCAGGACAATCGACAGTGAAAGAAGAAAATCCGAGGTCTAAAGTAATACCTCGTTCTTTGCTTTGGGGATTTTTATCAAAACAAGCAGTGCTTGCAATGGTGCTTAAAGATTTCGAGAGACTTGTCTTGCCACTGTCAACGTGCCCCAAGATACCAACATTAAAGTTTAACACATTTTCAGAGGCCATGGCAGGTTGACAAGATGTTGATTTATAAAAGCGAAGAAATAATACAGATGTTTGTAATAATTTCAAACAATTATTCAACTTGTCAACTTGTTTCAATCCCCAGAGTTGACACTACGGGTCTCATGATGAAGGAAAAAGGTGTGTGTGGTTTGTTTACAAAAATCGTTTAGTTTGTTCTTCTATACAAAAGTGGCTACATCTTCCATTTAGGTGGAATGAAGGCAAAAATATCATTTATCATTGGAACATTCGAACATTAGAACGTAATCGGACCCTATGGGTAAAGTCTTTTTTTGATGGTTAGAGGTGATTGGGATCATGTATAGACCATAATATTATATGAATCATCTATTTTTTTCGCCATTTTTCATCATTCTTTTTATCAACAAATTCGTAATTTTTCGGAAAAAAAACAATTCCCAGGAAATGTTCTCACATAACATGCATTCATCCATCTATACTTCTGTTCATCTCTCTTTCTATCTTGATGTCTAGACTAGTTATCTTATTCTCTCCGTCCATCTAAATATTCTCTGTCCATTAATTTTCATAAGGGGATTAGACCACAGCCTTCGTAAATACACAACTTTGCGTTGTGACATATTATTTGCAGTGATGGGCATCCGTGTCTCTTGCATCTCTTCTTCTTCTTCTTCTTCTCGATCACTCAGATAGGCACGCCAACTTCTCGCGTGAAAGCAGTCATGCGGCGTAGGTCCTCCAGGCCACCATAGAGCTTCCTTGCCAGTGTCTTGCATCTTATATAATACTTGAAACTTGAAACAACTATTGCTGTGATTAGACTCGGGTTCGTTAACATTGAAAAAAGTTCTTACTTTGGTACTCTATGGTTTCACTTTGAAATAATGGACCGACCCGGAAGTCGGTGAAACGAAACGAAAGTTGAAGCAAAACTAAACAAAGTGAATGTAGGGTATTTGAGAGCAACAACTTACGACTGGAAAAAAGTTTCAGAGTCTCTGCTAGTTTCCTTACCAAAGATTTAATGAATGTAAAGTATATTGTTGAACTGTTCCTGTTAACTTCCACTCAATCGTCGGGGGAGATGGTAAGTTAGGTAAAATTATTTGTCCAGAGACGGTTGTTGTGAGTGTGAGTGGTTGGTTTTTATAGACTGTTGTGTTGTTTTACCAGATTGACACTGACTCTATAGAACTCTATAGACCTCTTCTTCTTTCACTTCCAGGTTGTCAAGTGAGTTGTGAGATCGCTGTTGCAAATGTAACAGGTACTTCCATCTTGACAGGCCCATAGTATTCTCTTCCTCAACTTCCAATTTCTCCTTGCCTTGTCAAAACTTGTGATCCTCCTTTTGGTTCTCCTTTCTTTTTTAATTTTTTCCCCTGGTTGCTGTAACCAGCCAAAACTGCGTGTAGAAAAGCATGCAGTTTGACCTACGTTGTTGACATCATTGTTTCATTCCACATGCAGTGTCATTTATTTAGACCCGCTAGGCGTAGGAGTTTTTGGTTTTCTTTCTTTCCGTTCCCTTTTATCATTACAATTTAGGGCCCCGCACTATGATGAGGCTGGATTTCTCTGGATCGAGATATTAATGAAGCCAAGCAAGTGATCAACCCACTGGGACCTATGTGGTAGGAAATAATTTTGACTGGACAGCAGTCTTTCGGCCTACTCCTCTCGACTTCCAACTGCCAAGTGTTCTTTAATATGCACAACTTGCACACAGGACCTCCAAATTTATCTTCTGTGTCCGATAGGACTAGGTTCTTGATCCCACCTCCCTTCATAGGATCAGGGGCCACAGTTAAACATATATGCAAAAGTGTGCCATTGGCCATATTATGTGTGTATAACATTGAAATGATTTTATGAGCAGAATTGACTTTTGGAATCTTATTGGTATCATATTTATTTAGATGTGAAAAAAAAGGTAGCTGAACAAATATTGTAAAGACTGAGACAAGACCCAATGAAATAAAATACAATGTTTCTTCTTTATATTTTTTTCATTTATCACTTTATGATTTACTTTTTGTTGGCAGGTTTCATATTTGTTTTTGTTGTGTTTTGAAAAATTACTCCCCAGGTAAAGTGCAGATTTTTCTTTTCCAAGAATATGGTTGGAACTGCAATAGTATGTTCCTCTTGATGTGGGTGATGGCAAGAGCAACCTTGACCTGTTGAAATGGGGAACTACAAGTCTCGGCCCACCATCTCATGCACTGGTATATCCCTACACAACTATATATATTCATATAATAATAGTTAGATTTTTTTGGATACTGCCATAGGCATACAGTGGTGCTCATAAGTAAGGTAAACACTTGTAATGATGGCTGTGTGTTGAACTGTGTTGATAAAATGTTTTAAATGCATGTATTTTTTTTAAAGCTTGATAATTCCTTGTTCAAATGGTAAAGGTTTGATCGCAAAATTATCTTTCTCATTAAAAACCAGACCATACTATTTTGAACTTGAAATCATAGACGAGGATGCAGATATTATTATTCAGGAACACTTTGACAACATGTTTCAGTCGGCTGTTCTAACAGCTAAAAAAACTGGCCTCCTGTTTTCATGATGCTTTTCCGTGAAATAATCAAAGATAAATAAAACCATGCAGAAAGAAAAGTGCATTTACTCAGCTTTCAATTCATATCTAAGTTGTCCAGTTTGGATGGATGCTTTATGAAATATCAAGAAAAATACAAGTGTTACCTTATT
>JARBEQ010009659.1:0-16233 GCA_030265355.1 Tritonia tetraquetra | reverse complement strand
AAGTTTCAGTTGGCTAGTGTGAATGGTTAATTTGTTATCGATTTTTAAAGATATGTAGTACTTAATTTTACGGAGTCATCTCCCTTAACCTAGGATTTCACAGTAGATCAGGGAAACTAGACCTAGGGGTTATATGGTTAAAAGAGCAGTAGTCAGCGTATGTGGTCCTGAAAAATGGCCAGTAGTCAGTGAGTTAAAAATTGCAAACACTTTTGTCATGTGTTGTTGAAAATTGTGACCATACAACATAAAATGATAAAAGCCTTGTCAAGATATCTTCAAATTCAATATATTATGAATATTCGATGGATCCCAAAAAATAATTTTCTTCACTTTTTAGTCTGAACAAACAAAATTTTCCCCCAATATTTTAACATTTTTCAAGTTTCTTCAAAATAGGATGCTTTACTGCTGCATCATAAAAATAAAGGTATGGAAAAACTATCTAGAGTGTAAATACTCTACAAAAACTCCAAGTATTAGATAAAGTACCCTTTTCCTGTGCTAACCAAGTAATGCTTACCTAAGGGTGTTGGACTAGCTCCTTCTTCCAAGGCCTTGCTTGTTATTTGGGGAACATAGTCAATAGTTCTAGCAGGGACAAATCTTTGCTGTCAACAAAGGGAAGAATTCACAAACATTTTATCTAAGTATGAAAGTACACCCTGCTTCAAATGGGGTGAACAAAAAGGTAGCAATACGGCAAGAGTGAATGTGATCGAATTAAGGTGGTTTAACTTCTTAAGTTGTAAGCTATCTAAATCTATTCCATTCTTAACACCGAAAGGTAAACACCCTCTCCTTAGTGACCCACCTTGTTGTGGTGGAGAGGCTTGAGTGGTCTCTAATGACTTCGAGGGCTATACCAAACAGGTACAACCATATTGGGAGGGCCTAAAATGAAGATCCAGACCAAGAGGTCACAGGCCCAGGTAAGGGGTCCCCGAGGTGGCAGCCCCATCACTAATCTAGAGCACAGTGGGGTAATCTCCTACTTACTCAAACCAAATGGATTTAAAGAAATATGTATGTAAGGATTGTTTGAAACCTTACATCGAAAGGTATTAAAAATGTTATTGATAAAGAAAGGAAGGCACGGTAAACACAGGCAGCTAACTTTAACAGCCACACACTATTTACACATGTCATATTAGCCACTCCTGGATGTTTTTCACCCAGTGACTTTAAAAGTTAAAGAGATGACAGATTGTGGATGGGTAAAAAACCCAAACACCGAAAAGTGGATGAACTAACGTAAGTTCATGGGGATGAAGCAAAACAATCATATGAAATAGATAATTGATAAATAATGAAAACACAACATACACAGGTAGAAAAATGAATGGATCGTAAAGCGGTAGTGGATATCTGTTCCAATATGTACACCGGTTGCAGTGTGTGTTCTTTACCCACGAGTAGCGGTAAAGGTTGAACAGAACAAAGATTCTAAATAAATCTCTCACTAGGTGAAAAATACCCATGAGTGGCGAATAGGAGATATAAATAGGAGGTGTCGATAAAGGTTGAGGAACTCCACAGATCTACAGCCTCTACGGTGCAACAATATTTCAATGATACCAACCTGTAAGTTTCCTCGTCCACCAGGCGGCCTTCTCTTTATTTTACTGGGTCTTTGTGATTTTGCAGAACTTGACATCTCACGAGGAACTTTTCAGGGAAAGTGGGAGTGGTTTAAATGAAGAAAAGTTGATAAAATAATACTGTAAATAGATCGATGTGTAAAGAAAAGAGAAATTACTCTAAAAAAGATAAAGATAGGACCAAAAATTCTGACAGAGGTGTATGGTGTATGCAAGTTATCAACCAGCACCACAAGTTTATTTATCTATCATTTACATGTTTAAAAAAGCTGGTGAAAAGAAACATACTTTTCTCTTAAATAGATTCACAAGGCCCTTCTTTCAGCTAACAGACAAAAAACACAGAACACATAACACGAAAATAGGTGTAGGGATATCCAACAGTTTTTTGTCTGTTAGCTGAAAGAAGGGCGTTGTGGCCCGAAACGTTCTACGTCCCCAGTCTGTTAGCTGAAAGAAGGACGTTGTGGCCTGAAATGCTCTACGTCCCCGGTCTGTTAGCTGAAAGAAGGGCATTGTGGCTAGAACATTCTACGTCCCTTTAGGAAGTTTTTACATTCCCTTTCCCCTCTTGTTCATTTATTTTAACTTCAAGCAGCCCTTATTTTATTGAATAGATTCTCAAGTCGCTTTCAATAAATTGGCAAAAAATCCTCAAACAAAGATCATAATAATCTAACAAAATTACTTCTTTATCACCTAACTTTTATAATAATTTTGATAATGTTCAAAACTTACACAACACACAATCTTTTGAAGCCTACAGGTTTGAATTTGCAAATCGAAATTGATTTAACAATAATTTTAGAAAGAGAAAGAAAAAAATAAAAGAATGTGTGAAAAAGAACGACTTACCTAGAGATGATGACAAACTTTGGCATTTGGCTATCAAAGCCAGCAGAAACTCATTGTGTAGATGGACTTAACAATGGAGAAAACAAAACATTTGAAAATCATAAAGAAATATTCAATCTTAGAGATGAATAATTATAATAAATCTTTAAAAAAAATTAAAAGCTACAAAATGGGTTTTAAGAGAATGCAATTATCTGTTTAAATATTAATATCATGACAAGCAGGGACACCCGACAGTACTCGGGTTGTCAGTCAGGGATGTGACGTAGTCAACTGTTAAACACTTTTAGTCAAACCATATTGTAAATGTAATACAATAGAACCTCTCTAATCAGCCAGGTTTCCTGATAAACGGGTCATGCGGGATTGGGGTTTCCTTCTATACCGCGTCAAGACATCGAGCGCGGTGACGAATTCACACCTCACTGTGACTGGGCAGATCGGTCATTGACAATAGTGCTGACTGAGTGTGTCAGGAGATGCACTTCGGCACCTTTACGCTAATGGGTAACCCTGTTGTGATAAAATTTGTTTTAAGAAACACAAATTCTTCCCAGAAATAGCAATGCAACATAAAAAAATCGTTCTGATTACCTGGAGACTATTCCCAATTACAGAGGCAATTTATAGAAAAATTGATGTTTCCTGAGATTTCGTCCTGTTTTCCCCCCCCGATTATCCGGGCCCTGATTTCAAAAGTAAAAAAAACACACACATAAAAAAACTCACAGTGGAGTGTGTCACAAGATCATGAGTCACAACTAGTTTTACTTTGTTTTCTATTTTAGTTCGCTGAGAGAACAAACATAACAACTCACTTGTATCATTCGTCATTAGTTTTCTGGCATCATAATCAAAGTCCTCTTTGTCTTTCTGATGATGAGATTATCATATTATGATAATAGTCATGAAAACATCATTAATAATACATAGCATTTCTATAGTGCATGATTCATGACTAGGTCATGCTTTATGCACTGTACAGTAACAACATCATTAGGAGACATACTTCAATATGAAACATGTTTGCATACACGCACACACATAATGAATTTTATCTAAACGTAAAAAATGGAATAATTTATTATTATATGATCCAACAGAGTGAGAAATCATCAGAGTGGAAAATCTCTGGCACCAACAGGAATGATGTTAATGTTAGATATGTTTCCAGATGTACATTTCATATCTTCAAAACTTATGGAGAGATGCAAGTAATAAAAGTCAAGTGACATGTTACCTTTTTCTTGAACCAAGCATTAAGATTCTGTAAATATCTGAAACGAGATGTAAAAGAAAACCCCCAATATTTATTACAATAGTTACAGAAAGATAACAATTCTAGCAATGGAGTACTTTGCATCCATTTATTCTTTTATTGGGAATAGAGATTGTAGTAATTTCAATTAATTTATCCTAGTGCCCAAAGGCTTAGGATCCCAATCTTTAAAAGGAATGAAGGAAAATGTGAGGGCCAGAAGAGAGTGGCAATTAGCTCAGAGTGAGCATATTATGGTTCATTTTTTGGTCTCTTGACTAAAAGTAATTGCTGTTAGTAGGCGTGGGTTCTATCTCCACTTTTTCCGGCATTATCAGTGATCACATTTTCCTTGATACTTACTTTCTTAGCAGGGCCAGCACTATTTCTCTGGATCAAGATATTAAGTCAAACAAAAGCAATCAACCCACTGTGACCTTTGTAGTGGGAATTAATTCTGTCCGGACAACGGCCTACTCTTATAATCGATTTTTAAATGCCAAGGGTTCTTAACATGCGCAACATGCACACAGGTTCTTGATCCCACCTACCTTCATAGGATCAGGGGAGTGGCAAGTAGGTTTCCGCAGAGTTTCAAGGAGAAAAATACCCCACAGCGTCGCTGCCGGGAATCGAACCTGGCACCTTTCGCTTCAGAGGTGAGAACCGTACCTTTGCGCCACTGGGACCCTGTTCCTTGATACCATTTAGCAATGTCGGCGCCCATTTAAATTCATTCCAATCTTTTTTTAATGGACTTGTGCTCATTTTGATTTTTAAATAAAAATAAAATAAAGAGGCCTTCTTAATCCCAGGCGGCTGGGTATAAAAATAACGACAGCCATTTATTATTATTAGCGTGTCGTGTGTCAATCTTAATCTGGGAAAGAAACGTGTGCCGAGACTACCCTAACTGATGCCCACACTTACTCTTCTTAACCATCCACAATAAGGCTATGGAACAACATTCCAAGTGATTAAAACCTCTCGAGACACAGAATTTACAAAGCTGAGGATTCCTCACCCCCTTGAAGTTTGAAGTGACAGCTTTTAAAATGGAAGAATAAGAAGAAGACAGGGTCGGGGTGTTGAAATGTTTCTAGCATTTTAATCACATTTTCCTTCTTTCCTTGATAGACCTACCCAAAATCTTACTTGTATAAAAAAGAGAATCTAAAATTAGTCTATAAAATCATCATAGAAGAAGACAGAACAAAAAGTAAAAAGTAAAAGACTTGATTTTGACTTACAAGCTCATTGAGTCGCCCAAGACATCCGCAATATTTTTTCTAGCAATGGTTAGATCTGTAGATGAAGACATTTTTTAAACGTCTAGGATAAACTTCACACTTTAATTCTCTGATTGTCTTGTCATGGACCAAAAAATGAAACAATTACAAACAGGATTAATTCCGACTTTCACTTCAAATCAATTTTTGCGGCCAGGTTTCTCAAAGCAGTTCTAATGACTCTTTTCAGGTCCAGGATCCCGAAAGTAGAGAAGCAATTCAGAATAGAGAACTGTCCTGTATTTTTTTAATGAATGAATCTTTATTCCTTATTCATCATCCAAGATTTGGGTTCCTCGATTGGAGACAAATTGTGAAACCTCACTTTCAGCTTTCAGCTTGTTTTTCATGTAAAATGAAAGAAAATAATTTGAAGTGATACCATACTTCATCCTCATATCAGAGATAAAAATCTCAATTCTCAATCATAAACAAATCATTTATCATTGCTTTGTCGGTAATCTAAGAACTTGACATTGGTAGCGATTTGCATAGAATAAAGAGCTAGTGTTTTATGAGGAAGGAGATTCAATGCCATAACTGTGCAGCACAATAAAATTATAACCTTTGGTTTCCCAATCTTACACTGTCTCAATGATTCTAGTCATTTACACTGAATTGTGGGATTCATTTGTGGCTCTCTCCCTTCGTTCCGTTCAAAACGAAACTAGATTGCCGACAACAATAACATTTTTAAAAGTTTCTGTCTTGTTGAAATGCTTTCAATTCGTAGTTCTCCTTGTAAATTATGGTATGGTAAATTAGTCTGATCGTCTTTCCCACAATGGATATTGATCGAGGATGGGATTTTCTTGAGCATGTACTCTGTAATGGATTTGTGAGTAACTTAGACTTGTTTGTTACCTCTGAGATTAGTCTTACTTAGTCTTAGTAAGATAGACTGTTTACTATTACTATCTAACTAGTATCTAGATAGACGTCTACGTTAAAATTAGAGAGATAGCATAGCTGGCTAGATAGCTTTATTATTATTATATGCCTAAGTCTAATGATTTGTAATTTAAAGTGTTGGATTCTGTTTGTCTTGTGACGCCTATACTCAGTTACCTAACTCTGCTACCCCACTCGCGGTAAATAAACCATGCGCCCCGCCTCGTCTGCCAGCGCCAGGGTGGTAAATCTACGCTTAGCGCCGCCAAAGTCTGGTTGCCACCTGGCACTTCAGTGGTAAATCTACGCTTTCGGGGTGACCTATAAAATGCAAACGGTCTAAAATCTTTTTATAGAACAAGTTCAGGAAACTTCTAGGGTCATATCTAAAAATAACAGCCAATCAAATAACAATTTATAATAATATAACATGAATCTCCGGGTTCGTCTTTTTCGTGGATTAAAAGGATAGTTTTTCATTGCTTGTTTACCTTTGACTCGTTTTCGCCCAGCCAACGCCTGGGCACACTAATGTCCATGACTTCCAGTTGAGCAACAGTGGGGTAGCAGGGTTAACACTTGAGGATCATTTCAGAGGCCACTCCAGACCTGTCCCTCTCACTCTCATCTCTGTTTGATCTGCTCTGTAGTAGCCACAGATATAATGTAGTGCTTTTAACTCCTCGATTTTCAATATTGACCATTGACCTCACTACGTGTAACACAGTGCTTCCTTCAGACAGTCTGTCGGGTCACCCAACTTCACCTACTGACTACTGACGAAGCTGTCGCTACTGTTGTCGGACGGGGTGTCAAAATTACCCTCGTCATCATTAAGCTTGTGGCTTCACATTGTTTTATTATCAACTCATCTGACTATCAATGGAAAGTGCAGACTTTCCCCTTTATTTTGATGAGAAAGTAAAACTGTTAAAAACTTGATGAGAAAATTTTTAATTGAAAACTTTTTCGATGCGATTAAGGTTGAAGTTGATATCGCTCAAGTTCTCTCTTTACACTGATAGCATTAGCAAGCCCCATTATTTGTCTTTCTAATGTCGAAAAGTCAGCAACAGTTGATAAAAACGCCTGATGCAACAGCGTCAGAAGTAGCCCAACAAACCCCTTCTCTGCGAGCCGACCCCAGGGGTCAGCGATAGTGTGGGTCGTTTTCACTATGGTGCTCACTTCTTTGTCTATGGCTTTGTGTATTCGAAGCATCAAGTTTCATTGTTGAACCAATAAGATAGAGACCATTTTCATACATCATGTTTGTGACATAAATGATAAATAAGCCACGCCCCCAATGAATCCATGCATAAAGAAGCATGGTCATGCTGTTAGTTTGACTTGTCTGTCTTATGATTGCCAGCAAATTCGTGTACTCCCATGGCCTGGCATGTGTTTAGAAGTACACAGAATCATGGATATCGTGATCAAGTAAATATCTGTTTGGGTGTCTGTTCCCGACAAATCCAATGAAGAGGGAATTTGAAACAGTCAGAAGGAAATATATGACGCCGGGGGTGATTGTGAAATCTGACATTGTAGTCGTAGTGTCATCACATGGCAATGGCGTAGTCTTTGTCTTGATTGTTTGCTTGAGATACTGACAGTTGTCTCTCGGTTTTTAAATGACTTTCATATCAATGGCACATTACTTAAAACTTAGAGAGAAAAATTGTAATGTCCACTGTTTTTCATGCTAAGTTTGTTCAATTATTTATTATAACTTCTGATTTTTTGTTTTAAAAAAATAAAAAAATTGTAGGAATCATCTCAGTGGTTTCCTGTCTCTCCAAGTGAAGAGCTACAGTCAAGTATTTTGGCATGTGCTGGCATGATTGACTTATTAGAGGAATGGCTCTATGAGAAGATATTTCAAGACCTCAACAAACGAGTGCGATCAGAATTCTGGGACCATTTCAAAGATTCTGTCCAGACAAACTACAGTTCAGTTTTTGGAAATGCTATGGGTCATCTGCATGGTAAGAACAGTTTCATAAAAATACAGTACACAAGTAATACAGTACAGTAGTATAATTTCTTTTGAACTTAATCAATGTTCATGGACTGCATATCAATGAGATGAGAAAACACAATTTAAAATGATGCTTGAAATAATTTTTTAAAACATTAGACAGTACAGTAGTCTCCAGTTATAAGCACTCTCCTGAGGAATCAAGAAAAATGTGCTTATTTATAACTGGACCGTACTTAAAAATAACCGGCCCGTTTTTTGTTCGAAATAATTCAAATTTTAGGTGTGTATACATGATGTATTTTACCCACCCAAAGTAGCAATTTACAAAGTTCTTATAGCTGGGAGGTGACCACAAGGGCTACATTGATTTGTTCTTTAATGGCCTTGATGATTAATACTGCTCAATGTATATTGCTCATGGTGTCAATAAAGCATTTAGGACACAGTGGGCTGATCACCTGATTTTTTTTCAGTTAGTTTAGTGCACACAAAAACGTAATAAACTGAGTGATACCAGGTGAGTGTGCTTATAAAGGGGTAAATTTTCATAGTAAATATTCTGTTTGACACCAAAAGCGTGCTTACAACTTTATCAAGCTCTAGCCAGAGACTACTGTATTTTCTCATTTTTTATAATAGTAGAAAGCAACAGTTGTAAGATTTGCACACTCATGACACACAGAGACTGACACGAAACCAATAAAGGATAGTTGACAACAATTGACTGATCCCCACCCCTCCTAGTGTAGGCATCTTGTGAGCCAGAATATAGTACTGGGCCCAAAATTACCATGCAGTATTCATGTAGTTGAATTGAAGTCATTTGAAGACATTTTAGAAAGTATATGTTGAATTCGTATTTTTAGTCGTGAAATAATGTGTGGCTTTGTTGTTCTATGTAGTATTCTCGTTGTTGTTTCCTTTTTCTTTTAATTGAAAAATTCTTTGTGCCTATTTTTATTTTTCAGATGTTTACAACAATCGTTATATGGTCGCTTTGAAGAGATTACAGTGGATTCAGACACTTGCCGCATCTGCTCCAGCGACGAGTATAAGGGATGTGGGTACATGCTCTGTCTCTGCATTTACTCCAGTGAAAGCAAATGTAAATTTTGACAGAGACCACGGTGGGAGGCTTCAAGGGCCGCGTAGGTTAAATCCACTCTTCGACTCATTTGAAGATGAGGGAAAGGGTGAGAAAACCGATCCCAGGCGGCATAGCGTCACGTTTAAAAAAGGCACCAAGGGAGAGGAGATGGAAGAAGAGGAGGAAGAGGATTCAATAAACGAAAAGGCTGGAACAAGTATGGACGGTTCTTATGTTGATGATAAAAATATCACTGAAGCGTTAATGTTTTCAGACATTTCTCAGGATACATCCTTTCTCAACCCTGCAATCTCCAGCACCATTTTGTCAAAAAGCAATCCTTTACTGGGACACATCTTGAACGATGATGAAGATGATATGGAATCCTTCATCCGTTCCCCCATTGGTGGAAATAAGAAACTTATGGCCAGTTCTCATGCCAGTTCTTGTAACACAGCTAAATCACTTTTTTCTGGCGTGTCCAGCTCACAGTCATCTACTGGAGGACAGTCGATCGCAGACTCTTCTGTCTCCACACTTCGTGGACTGAGTCAAACCTCCACTCCAGGCTTTGCTCTCCAGCAAACGCCAGGCCCCATAACCCCTATTGCTCAGACAGACTTATCTATCATTTCGTACCCAGACCCTTCTGGAATTGAAGAGACTCCAGTACTTGAGATGGACAGATCACAATCCAAGGTTCTTTCTCCTGATGAAAATCTTCCAGATGCGTCCACAGTGTTTGGAGTATCACTGCCATCAAGACCTGTTCCTGGTTTGTCTGTCCGTTGGCCAAAAGATGATGCTGACAGCCCACAGTCAAGGGTAATGACAAACATAAAGAGTGTTTCATAAATTGTATATATATATATATTATCTATGGTGTGAATGATTTGATTTAAGATCATTTTTGACTCAGTGTGCTATGTTGTTTGTTTTTAAAGATTTAGTGATGTAAATGGCAAAACATGAAATTTATGAGTTTATCTTAAATCTTAAGTTGAAACAGCAGTGACAGAGTTTATTTTAAACATCAGGTTATCCTAAGTGGACTGTAGTATGTGAGTTATGAGAACCTCTGGCATTTGATAGGGGCATAACTAGGCAGTGACTTAAAGAGGAGAATTTCAGGAAACTGATTGGGGATATAGAAAAATTTAAAGCCCATTCAACTAAATTGTCTAATGATGGGTAGCAGTGGACTAGACATTTAGGATGCTGGCCCAACCTGATCGTTACACTGTTCAGTAACCTTTATATTTGTTACATCCCAACGCTCATTAGCTTGCTAAGCTGGGTTTCTGTTGGAAACTTGAGTGAAATTGGATGTGGCTGCTTGTATTGAAAGATATGACCTCTTTTGTTGTTTTCTGTTGTTATGTTAATTGTGAAATGGCAAAGAAAATGTAAAACTTCCAAATGGGACAAAAGAAAGTGATGCAGAACATTTTCCTGTATTTCTTTATTTTACTGTGTTAATTGTGCTAAGTGGCGATTTGTTCCTCTTTCACATTGTAAAGACTAAAATCAGAATAGGATTTTCCTTACCCTCCATCCAAGCAGTTAGAGATTTGTTGTAATCTGCATCTCTAGGAGCGCTGGTGGTCGAGTGGATAGCACGCTGAACTTGTCAGTGTAGTCAAGCTACATTGACCGTGTGGACCAAGTGGTCTATGGGTGGCATCTAGTTACCTTTGATTTGTTTGGAGCCATGTGGCGGGCACTGAAATGACCTACCTGTGTCGATAGAGCTGATGGACCTAGTGGTCTATGGGTGGCATCTAGTTACCTTTGATTTGTTTGGAGCCAAGTGGCGAGCGCTGAAATGACCTAACTGTGTCGATAGAGCCCTAAAACAGCAAAAAAACAAACAACAATTGAAAGGGATTTTTGTTGTTAAGCCTGTTTCTTTCATACCATTCTTTCATTCATTCATTCCCATGACAAATCAAATCATATACATTTCATTTCTCTTTCAGTTGAGCACAATGATGAGAGCTGCCCTGTTCCACACATTTCCCCAGCAATTTTTCCAATATGTTACAGCTTTTTATTCTGAAGCCTTTGATGTGCACAAAAAGACCATTGACTCAGAACAATCATCAGGTACGGATTTAAAAAAATAATTTAACTTTTGTTGAAAAATAGCCCACATTGAATTGTATGTTATGTTTTCAGCCCTAAAGATATATTTAAAATATAATTTTTTCCTCAAAAGAGGAAAATAGATGATAAAATCTCTGCTGTGTTGGTCAAAATATATACAGTTGGCTCCCCTTGAATTGAAGTTGGTTGAGTTGATCTTCTTTTGTGTTGATTTTTTTTCTTTGGAATAAACCCTGACCCTAGTGAAGTCTAGTCTGAAGGTTGTTTTGAACTACCGATATGTGTCAATCTCTTTTCCACTCCCTCAATGACTCATCTTTAGTGCAGTTGACTGTCTATCTTTCTTATCCAATTCCCTTTTACCATTACAGTGTAGAGCCAGCATTATGAGGCTGGATTTCTCTGGATCCAAATATTAAGCCAAACAGGTGATCAACCCACTGTGACCTTTGTGATAGGAATTAATTTTGCCCAGACAGCGGCCTTGCAGCCTACTCTTATTGATTTCTGACTGCCAAGGGTTCTTTAACATGCGCAGCGACAGGTATTTTTCTCCTTGAAACACCCCTGATCCTATTCAGGTAGGTGGGATCAAAGAACCTAGTCCTATCCGAGACGGACGATAAACTCGGAGGTCCTGTGTGCACGTTGCACACGTTAAAGAACCCTTGGCAGTTAAAAATCGATAACAGTAGGCCACATGGCCGCTGTCTGAGCAAAATTAATCCCTACCACAAAAGGTCACAGTGGGTTGATCACCTGCTTGGCTTAATATCTTGATCCAGAGGAATCCAGCCTTATAGTGCTGGCCCTACACTGTAATCGTAAAAGGGAATTGGGTAAGAAAGAAGAAAGATAAAACAAATATTATAGCCACCCTTTCTTTTGTTACATTTGTCCTCACTGGCAAGGAGTGCGTAATGGAAGACGATCCAATAGCCAGTCGCTAAAATTCTGTAAGCCGTGACTTATCTCTCCAGTTACGAGATGTAGTGATTGTTTGCACTGGACTGTATAGACAATGCGATTAACCAGTGACTTTTATATAGAATTAATTCTGTTTCCTGGGAAATTTTGCGATTAAGTTGAGTCGACTGTACCTTTTTTTATTATTTGTTGATGAAACACCCACTATAACTCAAAACCCATTATTTCTCCTATTATGAATATTGTATGTAAATAATATATTGTACATGTACTGTGTTTATATTACTATTGTAATGCGCCTTGAGCTCTTACGAGGGAAGGCGCAATATAAATGTGCATATTATTATTAACTTCCTTCACAGATTAAAAAGGGATACTTTACCTCCCTTTATCTTATTTTACCTTTTATATAATATATTAAGACTGTGTGTCAAAGTCTATGGATTTGTATATTTATTTTAGAGCTTGATGATTCCAAGACAAGTAAACAAGAAAGATTTGAAGAAATTAACAAACAAATGTAAGTACAGAGCGTTCAAGTCTTCCATTAATTTTTTGAATGGTGGTTCCCAGATCACATTTTTTACTTTTTTGAGATTGACAACCTTTATGAGTACAGGAGAACTTTATTTAATTGATTGGAATAAACCAGACTCAAGTCAATCAGATGCTGATTGTAGGCATGTTTTACAATATTACAAACCTCATTGCTATATGATTTAAACACTTCTCTTCTCACTGTGTCCGATGGGAGGTTGAGTCTCATTTGTTGTTTGTCATCCCCCTTTCAAAATGCTTAACTATCACTAGCATTCGGTTTCTGACTGGCCAGACGATAAGTCCTAATCGAATTGTTGGAGTTCCCTACACCTGTTTTTGTGTTCTTTGTTTTTTGTCTGTTAGCTGAAAGAAGGGCGTTGTGGCCCGAAACGTTCTACGCCCCTGTGTTCTGTCCCTTTTGGAAGTTTATACATTGCCTACCCCATCTTGTTCATTTATTTCACTTCCAGCAGCACCTATTTCATTAACTATCACTGTCTGGTTTACAGGGACGCCATGGGCTTGATGGAGAGAATATCGGGTGCAGCTGTCACAGAGATTGTTCACACCCAGATAGAAAAGCACATCTCCGAGGAGTGTAAGGGAAACTTTGACACTAGTTACCTGTCTGAACTAGAAGAGGTGAGATTACAACACAAAGTATGACATTTACACGAGCAAGGTTTTGTGTAAATCAGTGCGTAATATGTTAAAAAACATTTTGTGTCATAATTATAATGATTTATAAAATCACCATCAAACAGAAAAGTAATTGTTGAGACAATCCATTAGTTAGGGAAACAAGAAACAGTTCTCATTGGCTAAGTAACGGGAAGGAGCACCATGGAAATAAGTGGTATCACTACTTTTGGTTTATCCATTTTGTGTACATAAATATTATGTATATTATACAAATACATGAATTTGAATTGAACATTACCTCAATGGGTAAGAGAAGAGTTGCTAGGGAAACATTTTTCAGATACCCTGAATTGGACAAGACACTATCTCTTGTCTTGTTCTCCTTCATCCTCATCCCTCAACTCACATACAGAATAGATGTTTTGCAGGCATCTGAAGGGTGTATTCTCTTGTGTGAGAAAAAATAGAACTGTGTTTAGGCCAAATCTGGGAACAGCAACATTGGAATCTCACATCATGAGTTGTGCTCCATTAGATCAGTCATTAAGAGATAAGGAACTTCACTTTCTGAGGAGCTGTTCAGTCATAAACTAAGGCCTTATTCATATCAATTAGTAAATAATGTATATTAGTTAATCATCCTCTGTTAAATAGGACATTGCTGGATTGGTAAATCTTGTTAGGACAAAGTGGACATTCTTTCTTATCCAGTTCCCTTTTACCATTACAGTGTAGGGCCAGCACTATGAGGCTGGATTTCTGTGACTCAAGATATTAAGCCAAGCAGGTGATCAACCCACTGTGACCTTTGTGGTAGGGATTCATCTTGCCCGGACAGCGGCCTTGTGGCCTACTCTTATCGATTTTTAACTGTCATGGGTTCTTTAACGTGCGCAACGTGCACGCGGGACCTCTGTGGAGATTATTGTTATAAATTGATGTGTGTATTATGTGTGCTGGCAGTCTTCTAGAAATAGACGTGATATATGTATGGCTGAGTGTTTTTACTGTTAAATGTTTCTAAAATATCTGACATGTCTCAAGATAATACATGTTTTTACAAATTACACACATTTTAGGGGTTGGCATCTCTGATTGCATTTATTTGTTGTTTCTCTCTTTGTCCTTAAAAGTGGCTGGACCAATTAGTACTAGGCTGGCTGACTCAAATCCATGAAAACAACAAAAAGACAACAGCCCATGCCGCCAGTGTCAAAGCTTTCAGGGACCGATTGTATCATTTCATGTACGAGACCTATGCCAGGTCACTGATTGGCCAGTTGTTTGACATCATCATCGACTATCCAGATTCCAAGCCGGCCATACTCGATCTGTTTACTTGTCTGGAAAAGACGGATTTGAGATCTGAACTCGTTTCTACATTGAAGACGGCCCTTGAAAACAGACTTTTACATCCTGGTATGTGGTGCTCATTTTGTTCATTTGTGACTGCTTGTAATAGAATGCAACAAAAGATTTGCTTTTGAGATAGTGATGACAAAACATTGTAATAATGATAATAATACCTTTATCCTTAGGTCGACGACCCTTTTCACTGGTTTTGAACGCTTGAACACAGGTCTAAATTTAGGAAGCAGTAGTAACATTTTGTGATCCGAGTTACCCAAAGGTGCAAGTGGAAAACATTTGTATGACGATTTGATATTGCAGTGTCCAAAATAGCGTCACTCCGTACAGCAATTTGTGAATTGATTTAATCCTGGAAATTTTAAGTTACAATGGTTATAGTTCATTATTGAATCAAAGTCAAAGGTCATTGGGGAAGATGTGAGAAGACCTTGATATTTTTTATGGTATTTTTAGTCCAGTGAAAAGAGGGTTGCCAGAAGCTATGAATCAAAAAGTAAGATGAGGTGTAAAAATGTGATAATTTCCAAACAACAAAATACAGGGACAAAGTCTGTTTTGGGTATAACCCTTCCTCAGCTAACAAACAATGTGTGCTCAGTCCTCACGCTAATCCTCGCCCAGGACAGACCAGGATGGAGACAGCTGACAAAACAATCTCAGCATGGATGACTAACAGCCTCTTCAGCATCTCCACAGTTTAGGACAGATACTACTGCTACTACTATACTCTTTGACCGGAGAGTCGCGTTGATGTTGTCCATTTCACACATGTTAGTAAACGAATTCTCTGTTGAGATGATTCAAATCTCATTTTTCTTTTTTACCCCAGGTGTTAACACTGCAGACATCCTGACAGCGTACATCGCAGCCATTAAGGCCTTGAGACTCTTGGAGCCAGCAGGGGTCATTCTGGAACTTGTGTGTGAACCGGTCAGACGGTACTTGAGGTAGCTCTCTCTCTCTCTCTCTTTCTCTCTCTCTCTCTCTCTCTTTCTCTCTCTCTCTCTCTCTCTCTCTCTCTCTCTCTCTCCCTCTCTCTCTTTCTTGCTGGGATCAGCGGCCGGAATTCTTATTGTCCTCAATTTCCTGTCAATCGCGTCCTCAGGAGTTGCCCACAGTTTCTGCATATATTTCCAGAGGTAAATCTGGTTTCAATTAATTATATCAACTTGCTGTAGTGTTTATCCTGGTGTCAACGGAGGGTCATAGTGTAGCAGTCACGCATTCACATCGTGCGCACAAAATCCAGGGATAATCCCTGCTGCAACATGAGGTTTTCTTCCTCCGGACTTCCGAGGTTTTTCCCTCTTGAAGATCGTATTTCCCACCTTTGATTTGATCTATAAGTTGCCCGGGATGTAAAACCAACAACTTTAGAACTTAGCTTTTTTAAAAATCCTGGTGACAAAGTGACCGCAGACTTCCATGGCTAAGGTTGTGGATTCTAGTTCCGCTTCAGGCATTGTCTTGTTATCTTAGTCAAGAAACTTTACTCTGGTCATCTCTCTGGACCCAGGTGTAGTAGAACCATTTTTCTTCGGAGAGTTTAGGAAAGTAAACTGCAATAGACCCAGCGTCCTATCTAGGAAATGGCTTCATGTCAGTTGGTAAGGTGTTAAATATATGTGCAGAACAACTGGCGATTCCATTCACTAAATTATTCCAAAGATCAATTAACGACC
>JARBEQ010009548.1:0-16238 GCA_030265355.1 Tritonia tetraquetra | reverse complement strand
ACCTGTTTGGTATAGCCCTCAAAGTCATTAGACCACTCAAGCCTCTCCACCACAACAAGGTGTGCCATAAAGGAGAGAAAATCCCTTTACAATAGCCTATTAGGGGAATCTGTGGCTCTGGTCAAGTCACTTCAAGCGCGTCTAGCATAGGGTTTTTTTTCTGGTCCTTTCAGACTTTTTATAGCTCTGCCCTGGAGAGTCACATGAAATCTTCTCAAGTTCTCTAGAACCGCCTTTGATACAACCTTTATTTGTTGACAAGGGCGTAAAACTTCAAACTTGAGAACCTTTTTTTTTGTGGCTTATTCGCTTGCTTGATCTAAAGTATCTCCAATTTGGCATTCAATGCAGGGCCTGCCCCCTTACCTTGCAACACTGTATAAAAGGGATTTAGATAATAATGTGAAGAATCATAAAGTGATAAGGGACGTTGTAGCATGGCGGTAATGTTTCGCATCGGGAGCAGAAGGTACTGGGTTCAAATCAGGCGCAAGGTTGGCATTTTTTCCTTTGAACATTCTTGAGTTTTATGGCTCTGATTGGAGATGGACTATGAATCAGAGTTCTTGCCTTTGATATGGCCTATAATGTGTTTTTTTTGCAAAGGGCGTAAAACTAACAACTTTAAATCTTAAAAATGAATTGTAAACTGTATTATAATAACTATCTATTGTATTTACAGATGTTAGCTTCCAGGTGTGGAAATGGCAAGGATGTGACAATCTTTCACCCAGTGGAGGTAATAGAAGTGCTAGTCTCAAATTGTCTGTCTCAATCAAACCACTGAAGTCCTTGTGATGTGGTCAAAGCTATTCAAATGGACCAATGAAATCATGGGAAATAGAACACAGCACCCCACCCTCCTCTTCTCTGTTCTATTTATAAATCAGTTTTTTAAACCTGTAAAAACCACCATGATGGTCTTCATCAGTTTGCTTGTGACACCAACGAAATGCTGAATGGATATCTATGAACTCATAATTAATTTATGTGAATATGTTTTTGATGTCTGTTATTGTTTACATCTGGCATTCTTTCTTTATGTTAGATGAAGGGATCAAAGGAATTCTTTACATGTTCAACATTGCATTCAGTTTGATTCTTGTTTTCCTCTTTTTGAAAAAAAATTCACTCAAGGTAATTAGAACATAATTCTGAATGCCAAGATTGATGGATTTGAATTCGTACAGGAAAGAATATTGACGTGTATTCGTTCTATTTCCAGATGCTTAAAACACAAAGCCTTTCTTTGATAAGTTAAGAAAAATTATAAACGTTGCTATTCAAATGTGAATTTAACAGCAAAATCATTTGAAAGAGGCATGAAATTTCTTTTACATTACTGTGACCTATTATGATAAATTTTAAGAACTCGTGCCAGCCTATACAATTATTAATCAGGGCTGAAGATTTTATTCGAAAACACATGTCAATGAAATTTTGCCTGAAGATGGCAAATAACTGACATAAATGAAATGCAATTGTACCATTTTCTATTGTAGCAATACAAGGACATTTTAAAATCACCACTAGATGTCTCCATTCATAATAAATGTAGTTAAGTGACGTCATTGTTGTGGAAACATTTATGTCATATGTCAACACTACGTCTACTTACACTGTGATTGTGGTAGTTTAGGAGTTCAAAAATAAAACCAAAACCAATCAGTGAATCAGTCAAAGTAAAACATGCTGTGTGAATGTGTCGTTTTTCTTTCTTCATTTTTTGTTTATTCATATTATCATCATTTCCATCATATCCATACTATTAGTTCTGGTACTTAACTGTACTATTATCGGAGCTACTCTTGTATACATGTCATCCATATTTCTTTGTTTGTTATTGTTGGTGTCCTGCCAGGAGCATGTGTTCATAGCCCACGGCATGACTCACATGGAGAAACTTGACTTTCGTCTGTGGTTGGTGATCTGGGAATTTAGCGTTGCCTCTCTATACACCTTGAGTTTGTATGCCATTCTTTTGGAGTGGTGGTAGCTCAATGGTATAAGTTGGTTTCCTCATATCGCTCCAAAAGTTTGGCCGGGCCGGTAGGCCGGGGTTCGATTCCCCATTTCGACACATCAATTTTCTTCTTTCTCTTTGGCTTATTTTTCTGGCACTGTTACATTATTCTTTCCTTATTTATTCACAGTAAATTTGCGGAATCTCACCTTGTAGTCATATATTTTATTTTTATCTTATTGAATCTTTCAAATATACTTCTTTCACAGGATGTCAGATTGCCCTTCCCAATAATTCTAGTGGTACTTGTATACTGACTGACAGCTGTAAAACCATTCAATGCTGTGAAGAGGCGGATTTAATCGTTGCCACCAAAGGACTAGAGTTCACTTTTAGTTCTGATGTGTGTGCTGGAAGCTTTGTTGTTACCTTTGAAGGAAAGACGTGGACAAGATCAATTGCTGGTATTCAAGGAATAACAAATCAGATGGTATGTCATAGCATAAATTTAGATACAGCAGAGAGCTATGGGCCCAACTAATCTATTTCAGTTTGAATGATGTTTCAGTTTACTGCTAGTTTACAAAGAAGAGTAACCAAATCAGGGATTTTAATTTCTTTCAGTTTAATGCTATTTTTGGTTTAGCCGTTTTCCATTTAGTGGTTGTCTGCTGTACAATTTAACAGTACTCATTACTTTTGTGAAATGGAGTGAAGATGATTTCTTTCTTTAAGAAATCATTCAGACTGCATCAATTTCAACGTAAGTAATTTCTTGTTTCTTGTTAAGGCCTGTGAGTGAGAAAGAGTTAGTGAGGCTTAGACATTATAAACTTTTTTCCCTATTTATTTTTATTTAAATCAAGGGAATTCATTGTTTCTTTTATTCAAATCAAGGGACACAGAATCAATTGTTTCTTTCTTATCATGTCACCTTTTACACCAAATCATAGTGTGGCCCAGTAGTGATTTTTTTCCTCTTAACTTTTTGAGTTTCTTTGGCTCTGACTTTGTAGGTTCCTTAAGAATCAAGTCTTATCGCAAATGGACTATAAATCAGAGGTCCAATATGACCCATGATATGTTGTCAAAAGCATAAAATTAACAATGGAAATCAGTATAGTATTTGATGTGCTAGTAATTTCATCTTAATTTGAGCCAAAATAACTTTGAAAAATATATCACCTTTTCATTCAGGTTATGTGCCAAAGTTATCCTATACCTCTGAAATCGGGACCCTAGACAATCAGGAAAATCAGGCAAATTGGGAGAAAATCTCAGGAAATTGAATTTTTTTCTATAGAATTTACCTCTGTAATCGGGAAGGGTCCCCAAGATGATTTTTTCGTTGCATTACTATTTCTGGGAAGAATTCATTTTTCAAATATTATCACAACTGGGTTACCCATGAGAATGCTAAGTAATAAGGTGCTGAAATGCATCAGCCCTATTATCAACGACCAATACACCCAGTCACAGTAAGGTGTGAATTTGTCACGGCGCTGGGTGTCAATGGTTGCGCACACAAGCGAGTTCTATTGCCCAAAAGGGGAGTACTCCAAACATAGGAGGAAAACCAAAACCCCATGACCCGGGGTAATCAGGAAACCTGGCTAATCGGGACGAAAGATAGCTGTTGTAATCAAAATACCAATGCCAATAGTTATGTCATCAGCATTTTCTTATCCTTTTAATCCTGATGTTCATGACAAACCATGTAAATGATGTCTGCCTAATTTTGATAAGATATTTACTCACAGGTCTACATAACGGAGAGTATTGGGGATGCAATCAATGTTACGGTCGGAGTCATGGAGACGGCAACAGGACTTACCGTAACAGCGGAGGTTATGATTTGCACAACAGAGAACTCTGTCACATCTTGCACAACTCAGACATTGGTTTCTGGTGCCCAGATCTACGATCCAAGGAGTAGTTGTGGAGTTGGGAGAAAGAAACGATCTGTTACTGTAGAGTAAGTTTTTGTTATGTTATGTTATATTATCCATCGTGTTACCGTCAAACAGTGCTGCGCCCAGCCCTAAGTTCATCATTGCTGAAAAGTGCTGGAAAACTCTGGGTCAGGTGGAATAATTGATCTCTTCATTTGAGAAATATTTTAAATCTAGCAGGGGAAATCTTTTTTTAAAAAGTTGTTAGTTTTAAAAGAATTACAAACAGCAACATATCGTGTAAACAACAAATGATGATGAAAAGTCATTATGGACTTGACTAAATGTTTTTGTTTTAAGGTTGTGATAACATTTTTCAAAATTAAACAAAAAAGAAGGCTTGTGTTCTATTTCTCATCTCTCCATTGGTCCATTTGAATAGCTTTGACATAATCACAAGGTGTGTCGAAGGTCAAGAAAAATCCTCATGAATTTTCGTCAGTTTTTTAAATCCAGACTTCAGTGGTTTGCTTGTGACACCGACGATTTGTAACATGGAGTTCAAATAACCTGAATAATTAATATTTTTCCCGTCTTTTGCAGTGTATTGAATTATAAATAAGAACAACTAGGATCACGAGAAACGGTAAGAAAGAAAGTAGAAATATAAATAATCATGCACTTTACCACCATCATTTTCAAGAATGGTCTTTTTTAAAAATCTTTCAGTTTTGATGCATCTCGAAGTGATCAGATGTTGAGCCTTATAAATAGTAATGCTACCACATCTGAAATTGAGTCCTACTTTTCAGAACTGCAGGCTGCTGAGGTCAGTTTAAGTGTGTATGGACTAATTGTAATTTTGGAAGAGAAATATTGTCTTTTTATTTCTTTTGAAAGAATCTTTTAAAGTCATTTCTGTCATTCTGGTTAAATGAATGCTCTTAAAGTGTAAGTTGCAGTTTTAAATTCAAATTAATTCTTTATCTAAATGACTGATAATCTCAGCTTGCTTGTCATCTAGCCCTGATTGGAAGTGATATAATAATGATAATGCTAATAATAATAATGATGGATGATTGAAGATTGATGATGATGATGATGATCATAGAGCTTTGTTGTCCAATCAGGAAATTTGTTTTGGGTAAACATTCAATGCAACACACACCAATGCATTGCCACACCCATATTCCTGCACGCATGTTACGAGATATATGCATGTAGACTTTGCACATTGCCTCATTCATGCATTTTGATTATATCTCACACACAACAAATACAGACACATTTCCACACATATACACACATGCATAAATACACAAACGTGAATAGGCTCAGATGTACGGTACATAAGTAGCATGGAAACTGTGCCTTAGCACATTAAAATGAGGGCTGCTGGAAGTTTCATTTTCATTTGCCTTTTTGCCTAAATACATTGTATATTGCATCATTAGTTCCTTACCCATTTGCCTCAACAGGCCAGTCGTTGCTCTCAAATGGAATCTGACACAAAATCTACAGTATCTGTTATGAATCCCAAAGCCATTCTAGAAGCCATGGGAACCAAGAATCCGACCACCATCTTGCATTGCCCTGATGATTCTATCCTGAATTCTGTGATTGAAGGAGGTAACTGCCATTTCTAGCCAATTTCAGGGTGCAGCCTTTAAGTTCCAGGGACCCCTGGAAAAGCCCTGGAACTTGTATTTATGACCTGGAAAAGACATGGAATTTGTATTTGTGGCCCGGAAAAGCCCTGAAATTTTGTCCTACCAGTTGAATAATTGGAAAAAACTGCAGCTGCACATTTTATAACCTGAAAATATACATTTCTTGGTAAGATAGTGGATTTTGTCACCCTGGAATTAAAAAATTCTGCCCTGGAAAAGCCCTTGAAATAGTCTGGAATTGTATTTAGAAAAGGGAGCAGGAACCCTGCAATATGTGACCAGTTCGAATAAAGTGGAACATAAGTCAGAACTTATACCCAGAGAGATATTTTGTTTCATTATTTAAAACAGCAATTCTTCTTTTCAGATGCCAAATTTATCTCGATAGATTGAAGGTTGCTGAGATATTGTGCTGAATGAAGCTGAAAGGCATTATAGATTTTGTTTTGTTTTGTTTTGTTATCCATAGCGCACATATTATACCCTTAAGGAATATTGTGCCCAGCTCCATGTTCAGCATTGCTGAACACAGTGCTGGAAGAATTCAGGTAGTTAAAGCAAGTAGGTGATCAGCCCACTGCGCCCCAAACCTTGAATGGCACAATGAGCGTCACATTTTTAGGTTTTGCCTAGGTTTTGGCCATAACAATATTTACTGTTGCCTTGGTGGTAAACCCCTCAGCTGTAAGAAAACTGAGCAGATTTTGCCACATAAGGCGGTGTGTATTGGAATTGACTCCAGAAAAATGAAAAGATCATGATTGCAGTTTGCATTTGTTTTCAATAATTAACTTTAAGAATCAGTGGGCTGATCATCTGCTTGTTTGAAACTCCCTGATCCAAAGCATTTCCGGGTCTGTTTTCAGTCATGTTTGGTGGTCGGGGTGCCTGCATTTATGGCAGGTATCTTTTGTGCCTTTCATGATTGAACATAGGACTGGCCCCAACACTGCTCTACGGTATGAATAGGGTTCAATCAAACAAACAAACAAACAAACTTTAAGAAATGTATATAAATTAGTAATCAATATTTCTAAGAGGTTTTAAAAAATTGTTTGTTTTTTTGGTGCAAAGTTGTAATGCTATGTTCATAGTTGATTTTTCTCTTTATCTACCCTCTGTTTTCCAAAATTGCTTTACCTTGGAAGAGATTGGTATTATTCTAAGGGAAATGCTATAACTTTTGCCTTTAAAGAAGATCTTTGTGGCAGTCTTTATTAAAAAGTATTTAAATTATTAGTTGTACTTCCTTTCCAGCACAGAAAGGTCATATCAAAGGTGGCTCAACAGAACTTGAGAAGATGCCACGTGAATCTCTAGGGCAGAGCCATGAAAACTGAAAAAATTTTATGAAAAAATCCTGCACGAGGCAGGATTAGAATCCAATCCTCCACATCCAGAGGCAAGTGACTTAACCACTCTGCTTCAAACGCCCCCTTATCATTTATCAGAAATAAAGAAATAATCATATTAAATATTTTGATTCATTGGTCATTCATTTGATCTTTGATAAATGAAAGATGTCTGTAATCAATGAAAGAGTTTTTAATTTGATTCTATTTACAGTTGATCAAATCACCAACCAGATGGATTCTACCACAGACATTTACGGAAGAACCAGTCAGCTGTATGTTCCTGGCAAAGGATTGACAAAGCGAGGACTTCGGGTATTAGCTCGGAAAGTGGCCAATATGACCCTAGGAGAGCTGACGGCATGGACCATGAGTCAGGATGACATGGAACCGGAGCTTGTCATTGAGTTACTTGAAGATATGAGGCAGCTGCTGTATTCACTAGTAAGTTCTGAGCATCTTTAGTCTCTCATTGTCTTTCGCTACAGTCAAACCTTGTTATACCGCCCTCCCATTAAACCGCCATTCTCGCTTACTGACGGTTTTCTCCATAATAAGGACTCACACCTTTTTTATTTTTTTTCATATATGGGCTAGACTTATTTGTGATTGATATTTTCTTATCACATATATATATTCTCTTGGAATTGACTCCAGAAAAATGAAAAGATCATGATTGCAGTTTACATTTGTTTTCAATAATTAACTTTAATAGTGACATTATATATATATATATATGTATGTGATTGTATTTTTTTTTACATCGATTATGACTTTATTATTCTTGGAGTTTGTGGTTTAAGCATTAATCCTGACCCTGAAATGTAAACCAGGAAATGATAAAGAAAGAAAGGATTAATCATTAAGGTGTAACTGCTTTATGGTCTTGATAAACAGTTTTCGGTGTTGCTTGAAACTATTCTAGAAATCTGATGCGCTGGTTAGCATTCAAGGAGGTGGAGTTAGTGATCAGTTTACTTCATCCGACCTAGCCTTTGATGGGACATTCTCTGTTCCGCGAACTGATGGCACTTTCATGACGAAACGAAAGACTTTCATGGTTGGAGGAATGATGCCAATGTCCTTCGGTGAGTCATTTACCGGAATAGAGTTGTAGAGTAATTAGAACGATGTGATAAATTCATGGTGGCATTTGAATCTTACCATGTGTGTGTTGAAGTCAATTTTTCAAAAAGAAGCCTTTCCATTATATAACAAAAAATACACCTTTGCTCACTCAAAATATCAATCAAGCTCATTTCTTCAATTTTTATGTATGTGTTACGTGATATCAATGTATTGTTTGTATCATATAGATGTGATTTATGGCATTACATGGATGGGTGCATTGCTACACACACAATATGTTGTAAATTTGATTTACTTGGATATCATTTTTAGAATATTCAAAACAAATTTTCATTTTGAAATTTATGTAGTTTTATTTGGCTCAAAACATTTCTGAATTTGAGTCATTCTAGTCTAAATGTTGTACTTTTGTAATCCAATGTACTTATTCTTTACTAACCATTTATTTGTAGTATTCACTGCTGATATATCCTATGGAGTGGACATGGAGTATAGTTCAGATGTAATGAATCGTCAATCGCTTGGAAAGATGGTGCCTTATGCCAGTCTACAGGCTTCAGGTTCTCTCGATGTTGGTGTTGTACTCAAAGGTAACCTTGAACTTAGCGGCATGATCTGCCACATCCGATTTCCATCACAGGCTGAAGCCAGCTTCAAGGAATTTCCATTAGACCTGGAGTGAGTTATTTTTCCATCTCCTATAAAACTCATAGCTGCCAACCGTTACTATAAATCGTACTTTGTATGATTCGACCTTCTGGAGAAAAATGAGAAAGGTCTTGAATTTTAGAGTAAAATCGGGAAAAATAGATTTTTGAAGCAAAATACGGGGATTTTCACTCATTTAAAAAAATCTCTTTAGGATTATGATTTTCATGTCGACAGTGAGCGGAGATGTTATGAGTGATTAGAACTCACTTTCTGCGAAATCACAAATTTACTGAATGTATTTCGCACGATCTCATGGTGCTCCAGCTTCCACGTCTAGATTACGATTCAATTTTGTAGTTCGAAATCTAGTATGTTGAAATGAACCTATTCATTTAGTCACTCGGTCGGACGTCAACGGCTACCATTTTAAAATTTGAGGCTTCGCTGGTATCTAGTCTGCTATTGCAAACATCGACTTGCTGTGTTCTAAAGCTTGAGCTCTACTTTTGTTTTCTCTTTACTGATCTGGTTTGTCTGAAAGTAAATTATTGGGTTTTAGTTAGATATAGTCTTTATTATCTTATTACAAGTGGTAAACCAGTATGTGTTGGATTATCCTTAGGTATGAATCAGGCGTGAATAAACTTGATCCTAGTAAAAGCAATCACTGAAAGTGAAAATACCAACAAAAAGCCACACAAAAACGAGGATGAGGTGATGACAATGTATACAATGGTATTTGGTTTGGCAAAACAATTCATAGACTATATTTTATAGCAGGTTAATTGAAATTAGTCACTATAATTTCATGTCATATAATAATACATATTAAATCACCATGGTACGTACAATTTGTGGAAAATTAATTGTTGGTCTTGAATTTTTTCATAAATTTTGAGTGGGAACCCTGAAACAAGCATTATGCTGTAAACAAACATCTTAAAATAGGTAAGCTGTAGTGTTGTATTGTACTTTGACTTCAAATAGGTTGAAGAAGAAGGTAGACAGTATACACCAGTAGGCTCAATATGACGTCGATTATGGCTCTATTGTTTTTGCTTTCTGAAAAGTTGGCAGCTATGAAAACATGTTTTCCAATTTGTTAATAGTTTTTGAATAATGAATGGGACAGCTACTTTAAACATCAGTGTTCAATGAAGATGATGATTGTGGTGGTGATGATGATGATGATGATGGTTATGATAAGGGATTGAGGAGAGCTCATGTTGGTGGTCTGTGCTCCACAGAGCGTGGACGAGAACATAGTGTATTACTGTGAAGTTTATCACTTGACTGCCCACTAATCATATTTAGGGAGTAGATTTTGTTCAACTCACCTCTTTAAAAATAAAATGTCTCTTTCATTTTAAAGGATAAGCATGGATTTGGAGCTTATTCCCTTAGAACTTAAGCTTACAGCTGATATCTCGGTGGCATTAAATTTGCAAGCAGAGACAGTTACAAAATCTCTGTTCAATGAGAACTTATGGTATTACCATACTCCCTCCATTCGTAAACGAGTTTTGGACGTTGAAAGGAAGGAAGAGGACACAACTGCACCTGAGTTCATATTAGCTGAAGATGATGGGGTATGTCTGATGTCTGTGCTTATTTTGTTTTTAATTCTGTCAGCGATGATCTCTTTGAAACAATTTGATTTTCATATGTGTCTGCTAATTTTGTTCTAAACACATATTTAAGATGTAATTAAGTTTTTAAATCTGGACAGGTTCATCAGTCAATAACTAATGTTAAAGAAGAGCAAAGTTGTGTTGGATTACAACGTTTAACTATTAAGTCATTCTGCATTTTGATGAATGACTTACAAACGTCAATACCTTAATTAAAATGTGTTTTAATGTACCCTATCGATACTCAAATGCAATGTAGAGTGGCAAATTGTAGTTGTTACTCTAGCTAAGGGGATCCACAATGGCTACAGTTTGTTCATTGTCCTTGTATATGTTAAGTGTATTGCTCATGGTTCCCGTAAAGAGTTCTTCTGGACACAGCAGGCTGATCACTTGTTTGTTCGAAATGTTTTATCCATAGCATTTCTGGCTCGATGTACAGCCATGCTTACAGTGAGTGCCTGGAAGTGCCTTTCATGACTTAACATGGAGCTGGCCCCAACACTGCTTTGTGGTATTAATGAGGTTTGATCTAAAGTGCCTTTCATGACTTAACATGGGGCTGGCCCTGTAACATAGTTGACATTAGCTGACAGACATGAGACGAGAGACATTAAACAATTCCTCTTCCATACTAGATGAACCCCACAGAATGAGGAGAATTGAGATGCTGTTATGGAATTATTGACAGTTTCTGCGGAGTTGATGGACATTGTTTATTTCCAACTTCTACTGATTCCCAGGCTAATAATAGTGCTGATTGCACGGGGAGGGTATGTAATGCCTCCTATTAGACTGGACGGGACAAGGAGCAAACTAGCGGGCTGGCTTGCTTATGAATCCAGATGCCAGATTTTGAGACAGTACTACTCTAGCCCGACGGGTCCACTCCATCGGACCCAGGAGACTGACTTAAGACTTAGGCCAGACTGAACCACCTCATGATATTGAATGCACCTGTATCATATAATCTGGAATAAACAGAGAAAAAAAATACACAACGCAAGTTTTTATTGACCACCTTGCATGCTTGTGTGACCGAGCTATACACTTTAGCTACGTCACAGCCCCAACACCGCTTTGTGGTATTAATGAGGTTTGATCGAACAAACAACGTAGAGCAGTGGCAATCTTGTGATCAATGCCCCTTTATGTTGATATCACAACCACCATGTGCATGGTTGACCAATGTTCTGTTATGGATCCAAGGAAATATATGACAAGCTGGCAATAATACCACTTTGTTGACAATAGTAGTAGTAGCAGCAACAGTATTGATGCCCATGTTAATGTTCTTTTTTTCACACTACCAGGTGACTGCTGTTACACAGGTCAATCACTGCAAAGTTCGTCAGTTGCCCAACCTTGATTACACTGATCCCAGAATTGAGGTCATTGTGGATGCAGGAGATGATCGAAGCAAAGTGAAACTGAGGCTTGATATTGGCACATCTCTTGGATTGAGTGACGTGAGAGAGAATTATGAAATGGGTGGACCTCAGATTGTCATCACAGAGGTAAACCATTGACATTCAGTTTTATTTCTACTTGTCAGAGATTTTTTAGATAAATGATTTGCATTTTGATCAAAAATTGAGAAATATTGCAGACATTTGTTTAGTAGGTAGAAAACAAGACTTTAGGAACAGGAAACAATCCTTTTAACACTAAGAGAAGAATTATCATATTAATTTGTTCCTGTTTTCAAGTCAAATTAGTTTCAATCAGCATTTATGTTTGCAATGCTGTCCCTTTATTTTGTCTGCATCACTTTTGTTTTTACCTATATGCTATTAGATTTGTATAACAAACATAACTCATTCTTATAAATATTTTTCTATGCATTTATTTGTCAACAGTATAGTTTTTTAAAGGTTGATACTCAGGTTGGAAATGAATTCTCTCTTATTCATGTTTTTCGCAGTCTCTTTTGCCTACTGGAGTTCCCCTATATTTCCGAGTGACTGCCGAGAACACAGGGGGAGTAACCAGTTTTGTGACATGTTCCATTCCCACTTATGACGTAACGCTGCCCAATGGAAGGTTCACAGCTGATTTCAAGTCATCCAGCAATTCTCATATTCTCAAAGGTTTGCTTTATGTTCTATTCTGTCACTCTACCAGACCATTTGAGACCCAAGACAAGATTTGGGCATATATAGAGTTAATGGTATCACATGAATGCAATTTTAGCTACTACAAGTGTTCTTTAAAATTATCTTTGAAACATTCTTTTGAAGACAAGCAGAAGAAGATGCAAACACACACATTGCGGACCGGTAGAACGATACTGATAATTGATAGTTTCCATTTCATTTTGTGCAATATTTTCACAGATTTACAAACTGTTCTTTTTTTTCAGCCTCTGCTGTGATATATGAGGATTCAGAGCTTGTGTCATCTCGTTTAGCAATTGGGTTGGGAAGAAATATTTATTCAGATGGCACGCAAGGATATCAGGAAGTCAACTTTACAAGCAGAACATCTGCAAACTATGATGGTAATTTTTTTTTCTGTCAAGCCTGGAGACTTTATTAGCAAATGCATGTCTATGAAACGTTGCATGATGATAGAGCATATTTTTTTCCAGTGCCTATGCTTATTGAAGTTTGGGTAAAAAAGTAAAGAAAATGTAAAACTTCCAAATGGACAAAACAAAATGACACAGGACGTTTCGGGTATAACCCTTCTTCAGCTAACAAACAATAAATACGACAAAGAACATAAAGCGAAGGGGATTGCGTAAAAAACAAACAACTGTTGAGGGTGCACAAAGCCTGGACAGCTTAACCCAATGGTCAACTGCACAGACTGAAAAACAAAAGGAAAGGAACGTGAGAGCCCCCCCCCTCCATGCTACTGCACAGACTGAAAAACAAAAGGAAAGGAACGTGAGAGGAGCATGTGCAGTTGACCGTTATGAACTCTCTGTGTACTAATTTATTCTAAAGTTTTAAGTGTTGCTCGTTAGCAGGTTAAGAATCATACATTTTGTCTGTTTGACTCAATTTGTACATAATGCGTTTTTGAGAGAACCCTTCAAATATAATTGTTCCATTTCCCATCATGGATATTTTAAATTCCCCTTTCTTTTTTTTCTTTTTTTCTTAACAGAAATGAATACAACATTACATAATAGTATAGTAATGACAATTAAATACATATATAATATCATTAACATTAATAACAAAAGACAAATAACATTCCACACATTGTACTCGCAAACATATTTACCCTCCTTCCAATTATTGCTTTTGATAGTCACTATGGTTTTTAGAATATGATGGTAAATTTGATTGTAATAATTATCATAGGGGAAATGTTTAAGAGATCCCTTTTTGTGGAGCAGTGCTATATGTACAGTATATTAGTTCTTTGATTTTGTGAAGATTATTCATATACTGAATTTGTGAATATGACCCAATTGCATTGTAACATTTTCCCATAAAATTTAAGAATGAAATAGAACAGAAGATATGTGTTTATTCCAAGTGATTTTTTGGCAGGTTTAGATGTTTACATTCTTATTGAAGGTTGACCAAATTATAGCATAGATCACTTCTGTTATTTAATACAGTCATCCTCCTAATATCATTTGTATGAAATTCCCAACTCAATATCTTATTTCCTTCAAACAGATTACAATATGCTGAAGTGTTTCTCATTTACCATACTAAGAGATTTCATCTTATGTTATAATTCAATGTGATGAGACATTTTGTATTCACAATTGGTGTGGAAAGATAGATTTATGAATGTAGTATTTATTCAGAATTCAAGCTGTTATTTATTATTTATTTCACAGCTTCAAGTGATCCAGATGGAGAAACTGCCATGTCAGAATATTTTACTGGACAAAAGATTGGAAGATTAGTTACATCCTCTTCTTTTGTGACAGCCAGTTTACAGGTAAAGAATAAAGTTAATGCATGTATTAGTTCAGTACTTGCAGGCAACTCCTGAGTTTGATTTGAATTTTAGATACATATTCTTAACATATTCCAATTTTTGTTGTATGTACTAAAATAGATAGATGTTAGAGAAGTGTGCATTTATATCAAAATAAGTTTATTCAGGTAAAGTTGTCTCCACTTTATGGAACAAAATATTGTTCATGGGCTAAGCAGAACATGAGGCAAATATAATAAAAATTGATATTAATAGATTGTCCTATCCAAGAAGCTTTCAATGAACTATTTTACCCTTTTCTGCCTTATAAAACAATTGGAGAATGAAGAGATATATATATTTAGTATGTATTATAGATTTGCCTAATAACTTGATAATCCTCTCTGCTTTCAGAATATAACTACCCCGGAACTCTGTGCCAAAGAATGCCTGTCCTATTCAGCTACCAAATGTATGAGCTTGAACTATGACTCCAATGGAGACTGTTTCTTGCTGGAGGCCATAGAATCACAGGACAATGCTTTGGCAGTGGTGTGTTGTCACTTATTAATGCAAATACGTCACCTCATTAAGAAATTGATTAAAAACTTAAAACACCATATAGCCTTTGTATGATATGCATATATGTTAGGAGATGATATTTACATATTGTACCTATAGCCATGAAAGATAACAAAATTCCTAAACAAATACTAGAATGTAAACAGCAAGAAAAACTACCTAGAGGCAGGAATGCTGTTTCGGAAATGATAAAAAATAGAGGATCTAGGCTTGTAGCGACAAAGAGGATGTCACTGAGTAGGGATCAATGTCGAATGTTTGTGTATCATGCATAAATCTTACACCGAAAGGCATTAAAAGTTATTGAGAAAGAAAGAAAGAAAGCTATGGTCCCTGGATTAGGATTCGAAAAGTAAAGTAAAGTGCTATGCTACAATGACAGTGTTGGGTTTACTAGATATATGGATGCTTGATAACTAAGTTCTCCATGCAACTATTTAATGGTAAGGTGTGGAGTAATTAGAAAAAAAGATGTCGTTTAGTCACATTCATGTTAGCAAGAAGAGTGAAAAATATTAGGATTATATACTTATCTTAAACATGACAATCATTCTTCTCATAAATTTTAGACTTGAACTAAAATTTAATTTCAGAAAATAGTCAATGTAAATAAAAGACATTATATATATACAATATTGATTTGAATGTAATAATATAATGAGGGGTTTCAATTCAATTTGAATTCATTTATTTGCATAATAATATGCATAATATATATATATATATATATATGTATATATAATATACACAAATGGATGTACCAAAAGTAGTGATACCACTTATTTCCATGGTGTTCTGCTATAAAAACATTACATAAAAATGATAATATCTAAAACATGCGACATTTACATCTCCACCATAAATATATAAATGTAAATATTCTCCTCCTATAATTTAATTTTTTTTTAAAATTAAAAACTAAATAAATGAATAAAAATAAATAAATAAAAATATGGATAATATAATATCATAACGTATACAATAATAGTCAATAATAATCAAGGAGTATAAATAGATATCAAGTTATTGCAGCCGGAGTAAGAATTTTTAAAATTGACTGCATTTCATTGAATAAATGCTTTTTCAATTTCACTTTAAACGTTTCTTTTGTTTCTATCGCAGTAATGTGTTTTGGCAGGTAGTTTTGATCTTCCCTGTGTAGAGAGAGCCATTTATGCTCTCTGACAACAAAAAGCAGGGGAGAGATAGCAAGCTGTCTGCATAATAATTATCTTTTTAAACTTTAAGGATGGACTGTTTCGTCACTATGAAAGACTGTCATTTGGTTTGGCAACAGAATTTTCCTACCCTATTGAATTGACTCACAACACAGTGTACTACATGGTACTTCACCTGGTCAACTCATTGGGCTTTGAGAAACTACTTTCCACTGCAGGAACCATTGTTGATATAACACCCCCGGATCCAAGTATGTCTTATCTGTCTGCCTGTCTGTCTCTCTCTCTCTTTTTGCATTTCTCTCTCTCTCTCTCTCTCTCTCTCTCTCTCTCTCTCTCTCT
>JARBEQ010009437.1:0-16243 GCA_030265355.1 Tritonia tetraquetra | reverse complement strand
GGACAAGGAAGACGCGAACAAACCAGTGATTCAAATCATGTCCGAATGACTATGACTCGTGTTTGCGGTTGTGTTGTAAGCGGTGATGAGTCGAATCGCGGTGATGAGCTGAGTGCGGTGGTGTTTTGCTCAGCTCGCTGGAGATGAGACGAACTAGCGACCGCTCGCTACATTGGCGCTCGCGGTTAACAAGCGCGCTCGGGCGCTCGTTACGACACTAGTAAAAGGGAACTGGATAAGAAAGATAGACAGTTAGCACAACTTCTAATCCCTTCCTTTGTATTACTTATTCTTTCTTTCTTATCCAACTCCCTTTAACCATTACAGTGTAGGGCCAGCACAATGAGTCTGGTTTTTTCTGGATCAAGATATTAAGCCAAGCAAGTGATCAACCCACTGTAAATGTATTACTTATTACTGGTATTAAAGTCATTCTTTCTTTGGAATACGTTTAGTTAAAACAGTAAGCAATTAGCCCACCATTTCCTTGATAAACGGTTTGGCTGCCACATGAAACCCCATTTGTACACATTGGGTAGTCTCTGACCCTTTGACCTGTCAAGCTTGGCCGGGTGTCCCTGACTGACAGGAGCCTAGCTCCAGCTGGCGCAGCTCTCAAGTCTCCGGGTCATTGGAGGGCATAAATGACATCACCATGGTAAGGTTTTGGATAATGAGACCATGATGAGTATTGTGATCAAAAAAGGGAAAAAGTCTAGTTTATATCACGAACGAGATTTGGAAGGCGTTTCATGGAGGATCTCATTCTTTTCTTATTCATGATGCAACTCATCATTTGATTTCTGGAATGATAATATGATAATAATGTGTTGTTCTTTTCTAACAAACAAACAAACAAATATACATAACTGGTAATCCAGATAAACAAGTTAATGAATATCGTAGTTGGTCTCAAAACGCGAGTTGTGTACCTAGGTCCATTTTACAAAACAAGAAGAAACAAAGTGCCGTGTTCAGATACGTTTTTGTGATGTGATGATAGAGGACATGACAATTCAGACCTCTTTAGACTCATGATTTATCTCTGATGTTTATTTAGCAATCTCAGATTTATGTGGCCAAAACAAATGTTATCAAATTTGGCACTTAGCTCTTTGGGGGAGCTGCCAGTATTATCACCAACCTTATTAGTTAGATAATTGTATTTATTTCGATTATTGGGAGAGCTTTAAAATGATAAAGATGAAATTCAATTGACTTTGACCAGCCTATCAATGGAAAATATCACCATAAGTGACTTTGACCTAAAAAACCAAACAATCCCACACACTTTAACGAAAATATGATTTCAAGTGCATTGTTTTCGATTTTTTGCTCGTCTTGCTCTCAATGGTGATTGAGTTTCTTCATTTTAAACCCCCAAAAATTGACCTTTGTTTGACCTTTGTATTGCCAGAACCCCCTCAAGCCCAAGCCCCATCTGGCAACAATGATCTCCTGGAGTTGTTTGGTGGTGCTCAAGCTGGCCAGCAGGTAGCCCCAGCTGCCTTTACTGCACAAGTTCCTAATCAAACCAATGCTGCTGTGGTAGGTTATTTCACACTATGATTGAAGGAGTTAGGAATTGTTAACTTTGTTAACAAGGAGTTAAAATACCCACAAATGTTGTTGAAAAAAAAGTTAAAGGGCTTTCGTTTTGTGTGCAGAATGATTGGGTTCGATTCCTGACTGCGACATGGGGATTTTTTCCTTTGAACTTTCTTGAGTTTTTATGGCTCAGACTCTGTGGATTCCTTGTGGAATCAAGTCCTATCAGAGATGGACTATGAATCAGAGATCCCACCTTTGATATGACCTATAAACTAACAACTTTTAAAACTTGGATCAACTCTGATCTGCATATTATGACTGCCACTTGTTATGCGTCCTATGTGTTGTATGTGAAACAAGTTGTAACAACGGCAATGACACCAATCATGTTTGATTTTCGGTAACAGTGATGCTGCTTGTTTTAGTCCAGATGTGCATTAGGCCCGTTTTGATCGCTCGTTGGATGTAGTTTTGCTAATAAAGCAAATTTCATTCGCTGCGTTTTCAGTTTGGGGGTCTGTAAACTGAGCATGTGGCGAGCAAAATTCAACTTTAGTAGCATAAGTGCATGAAACAAACAAGCAAATATTGCCAATGCGTGCCCAGACTTATTTTTTATTTTTGTTCTTGAACTTATTTTCTTTCCTTTCCTTTTTTTTTCTTTCCAGAATGGCTCTGCCCCTGAAGGCAATTTATTTGGTGATGATGCTGATGTTGGTGGGGAGAAGAAAGCATCGACAAAAGATTCTATCATGGCTCTGTTTGGTGGGTCATCTAGTCAACCTCAGATGTACGGTGTTCCCGGTAAGTGTTGCCTTGTTTCCCTTTGTAAACCACCATGCATGTAGGTTTGTTGCCCAGATATGCTAATGCCTCTCCCTAGCTAGATAGTAAGTCGCACAGACCAAGAGATCAAAGTGTGCCTAAATCATTTCATTATGAGATCTTTTTGTTTATCTTTGAGCTATCACTATCAGATTAAGGGATGGGACGGGTCCTTAGGGTCATTTCCTAGATGCTTAAAGGTTGTAAGTTTTATCATAAAAATTTCAACTGAGCATACCCAAATTAGAAGAAATAGACCAAATTTTATGTTTTTGTTGATGTGTTTGCTATGGAAATGGCCGCCATCTTAGATTTAAAGAGTAAAATTTCATTATTTACTTTTTTGTTTGTTTTTTTGGGGGGGAGGGGGGGGGGGGGGGGGGCAGTTTTCCTTGATTTTAAGTATGGGTACTTCTTGTAAGACTTTTTTCCAGCATTGGTCGAAAGTTGTTTGGGTTTTTTCATATGTTTTGAGTTTTTTTTTTAACAAGGTTTTATCAATCAAGACTATTTGGGCAATGGACGACATTTGAGCAACAATACATTAGGCATTAGCTTACTTTTAATGTGTCAAAATTCAACTTTGATACTGGATAGGGCAGCTGGTCGCATATTGTTGTTTGTTGTGTTTGTGAACAATGTTTCACATGGCTAACATCTCTCGTGAGAGCGACTGAAAAGCCCAAATGGTAAGAAAGTTTCATGTCAGGGTTTTTGTTTATAAAGATACTTCATCTGTCCTGTCTATTCTGTGCACCTTGGTGAGGGACGCTTGTTGAGAGTGATGGTTTATTGCAATGGTTGGTCCTGGTGCTTTTGTTGGGTCCAGTTGATTTAAATTATGATTAATTCTCATTTTTGTTAAAGTTAATGTGGCATTGTTACAAACAGATGTCATATATAAATGGGCGATCACCAAGAATGGGCATGACAATGATAGTTGTTTGGCTGTTGTTTATATGAGCATGAAGAGAATGGAGTTATATGTTTGTTTATTTTTGTTTTCCTAAAGAATTGAACCTGTAGTGTTTAGCTCTCAGACTTAATTGTTTATATGTTTTGAATTGGATTTATGTGCATTATCATTCATTGACAGCTTGTGGTTTTGTTTGTTTGGTTATATTTTAAAAGAAAATTGCTGTCTACTGTTTGCTACTTAGTATTTGCTTTATCGTTGTGTTTTGTTTTTGGTTTATTTAGCAAACACTTTATTCACACTGCCATCATTTTACTTGCATCATCTTCCCATTGTTAAAATGTTTGCACCTGTTGTTGTTATGAATGGTATGTCTTACCTTCCTTTTTTGGTGGTAAAATCTCATCAGTTGCTATTTACCCAGAGTTCTGGGTAGGATTTCGCGTTCAAGACATAGTTTGTAGAATGTTGAAACAGCTTGTCTTAAACTTTGCATTTATAAATCTTGCTCTTTGTTAAGTTGTTGTTGGTTTGTGATTTTATCTGCATTTCATTGTTAATGCGCATGATGCAGGGTTCAGTTGTGTTTTCCTGTGAATAGTTCACAGAGGCAATCTCTATATCTAATTATGAGTCTGTCTCTCTGCTCTCTATATGTAGTGTGCAATGCTAGTATCCAATAGTATTTTGTTATAATACAGCCAAAAGTTCACTTCGTTCTAGGGCTAGCTCTTTATTCTAGATGCGTGTGGTCGGCACTGAAATTACCTAAAACAGCAAAAAACAAACATCACTTCGTTCTCTTAATGGACAAAGCCCACTAATTAATTTTTCGAGTATGGAATTCAAGAAAGTAGCTATTTGAGCATTTTGTTCACCACCGTTTTGTGCCAACTGACAAGGTTTTACTACCCAAAAAGAAACGATTGCTTTTATTTTTGGACCTGATGATTGTGTCATTATGATCTATGTCATTGATCTTTCAGGTGCTGATGGGCAATTTTATTTCCCATACTATGGTAAATTTTCATGTTTATTTCATTCAAGCTCAGCTTCTTTTTCATTATAATATCTTTGGGTTTTTTGTGACAATGACAGATTGACAATCAAAATCCACTGTGGCAATACTGCAAACCTCGTGCTTTTAATAATGAATGTAATCTGCTTGGCTTACAAATCACATGAAATACACCAAGTAGGTCATGTTTTTTCTCCTGATAAAGCCAGGTATTAACTGTATATATACTGCAATGGTTATTTATAAGTATATGTGGCAAACTTTACTCCATGTTTATTGTCTCTTAACCTGATCACAATTTGTAATCGCTTTGAAATCTGTCAAAGGTTAGTCAGAAGTAAAGTTCTAGCAGTTTTTAACTACTGATTGTGGGGTTGGGTTTTTTTTCACATTTTGAATTGACTGTAATAATAAGTTCAGAAATAAACAAAATCATTTATTTGCTCTAACACAGTTGTAACGAAAACATTATTTCTTGCACCTGTATACATTTTTTCATAACGATTTTTAGATGGACTTTACATTTGTTCATTTGTATGATTATTTAATAATACTATTCTAACATTGACCTCAAAGACTATTCTAACATTGACCCCAAAGACTAGTTTGAATAGCAATGATGATGATATTCTTCCATAATTTGTTGTAGGAGGATTTTTCAATTTTTGTTATTTTATCAAATATTCTTTAAAAGTTTAAAGCCGTTAGTTTTTTTGCCCTTGGCAACACATTATAGGACTTACGATTCATAGTCCATTTCTGATAGGACTCGATTCAATATGGAACCCACAGGGAAAGTTGAGAAAGTTGAAAGGAAAAAATCCTAACGTTTCCACTGGGATTCAAACCCAGTACTTTCTGCTGGCAAAGCAATAGCGTTACCGCTAAGCCACAAATCCCCCCCCCCCCCCCTCACATAGTTTTGTTGGGTTAGTTTTCAAAGTCACAGTGGGTTGATCACCTGCTTGGCTTAATATTTTGATCCAAAGAAATCCAGCCTCATAGTGCTGGCCCTACACTGTAATGGTAAAAGAACTGGATAAGAAAGAAGAAAGAAAGTTTTCAAAGTGAGATTATATAAAAGCCATCTGTGTTAAAGCTGTTGTGCATGACATCATAAAGTGAGGAATCACCACCTGGAATTTATTTGTACCTTGATATTTTGCACCACGATTTTCAGATAATAATCTCATACCAGGCCCTTTCTATGGTATGTGGAATTCATTAGCTTTTTTAAAATTATTTAAAGATTCTATTTTCACTCTTGGTATTTCAAACTTCAATTCATTTCCTTGAATGAGGCATCCATGATCTTTTGTGTCAAATCTTGACTTGGGGTTGAATTTTTATTTTGTTCAAAAAACAACTTTTGTAGTTGATAGAACCTTTTGATTTTAAAAAATGGTTGTCAAAGAAGCATTGAGCATTTTGATTAGTTTTCAAAGAATAACAGAAGTTTAATGAAATGGGATAAAGGAGAGGGAAAATTCAGGGGTTTTTTATTGTACTGTTTTTATACTGTCATGGTCATTGCTTGATGAAATGTTGAAAATACAGTTATTTGTCCTAGTTAGATACTGTCAGAACTTCAAGGTGGAATGAGGGGATAGAAGGAAGGGATGTTATACCCAAAAGTCTTTTTTGTTGTAATCGTTGACTCCTGTCCATGAAATTCCATGGATTCTTTATAGAAAAATAATCATATTTGAAAAGTATGTTCTAAATCAGTTTCATTTTAAAAGTGGGAACAGCTCAGTATAAATAAGCTAAGCAAATGGCCCTGTTAAGCCCATTATACACATTTAGGAATTAGCAAATCATATGAAGATAGAATACATATTGGTCCATACCAAAAAACATTTTATGCGAGGTATTTGCCACTCACAGACAAAATATGATTCGGGCTTAGATAGAATACCTTGATATTTTTTTGTAAACAATTTTCAAAGGTCAATAAGATTGTTTTTTTCTAGGTTATGACAAAGCATCACAGTATCATTACCAGTACCAGCAAGCGTTCTGTACTGATTTTGCCAACTTTGGCCACAGTGCCGCTGTTCAAACCAACAGACAAGCCGGAATGATGGGAATAGATTCCGCTCCGGGGCTGTTCAAACCGGGTATGGATTTTTCAAGCCTAGCCAATCAGCTATCTGCGTTCAATGAGTCAGCGCCCACGTATGTGTACAAGCTCAATCAGATCTATGCCCGCAATCAAAAGGAATCCGAAACCGAGGAAGGCATGTCAAAGCAAGAGACCAAGACCAAAAACGGGCAGACGGTTACTCTCGTCGTGCCCAGTAGCTCACAGCAAGCTAAAGAGAAAACGGGCCAAAACTTTAATCAAAACTCTAGGAATGAAATGCGCCACAGAGGACGCAGTAACTTTTTAACCCAAGGTGTAGTCAATAGCAACCCTTTTCTGATGAATAACGGGAACGGATATAATAGAGGAAATTTTTATAACTACCAAGGTAAAGAACAATCTCTGACATCAAGTTCCCGCTTTTGATTTTACCTGAGAGCACTTCTGGACATTTGCTACACTTTGTAGGCACCAAGTGGGTTTTCCCCATTAGGCACCAAGTGTTTGTTTTTTTCCCATTAGGCACCAAAGGTTTTTACCATTTTGTCTTATTTAAAGCGGCGCTGCTAGTAACTAAGAGAAGATAAGAAAGAACTTAAGTCAGTTTGAACATCATTGTTTTTAGATTAGATAAGGTGAGAGCTTTATTACAGTGTTCTATTTTTTTCCTCCTCCTGTATTGAAGAGCTTTGATTGTTTATACTCAATTTTGATTATAGTAAGCTTCTCTTTCTTTTTTAAAAAATTTCTTTTCTTTCAGATTTGAGATTTCATTTCTAAAATTATTAGCATTTTATAAACACCCCCTGATAAGAATTTTGTTCGGGTGAAGGTTTTTTTGTTCCTTTTGTTGACATTATGTGTAACACACATATTGATATGTTTATGGAAGCTGTTATGTCATTTTCCTCCAAAATAAATGTATTTAGGCATATAGGATACTAAAGGCAATTGCGAAAAGTGGGATGATGCCTAAGATCAAATTTCACTTCGAGTGGGATCTCCTTCTTTTTCTTATTCTTTTGTAATGTTAAGACGGGGTCACAGGATAAAAAAAAGATGTAGGTTTGGACACAATTGAAATAAAACCCCAACATAAGTTGATACGCCAAAACTGAATCATTTTGGACACATGAAAAGACAACGTGCAATGGAGCCGCAACAGAGGAAGAGGAAGACGAACATGAAGATGGGAAAAAGAGGCGGGAAGAATGGCCACAAACTGAGTAGCAGAAAGATTTTGGGAAGCGTATTGATGACAATGATAGTATGATCATCATTGTGTCAACACGACTCTCCTCGAACAAATTTACATGATTTTTTTTTCTTCACAAAAAAAGAAAGAAAAATAAGAAAAGAAGTTACTCTTCTTCCCCATGTTATTTGGTCATGCCATTGTTGCAACATTTACATTTTTACGCTCACTTTTCAACGTCCTCCCAAGAAATTTGATGACAAGCAAGCAGAAAAGTTGAGAATACTATGAATGAACGCTGACAATGTTCTTGGTTATTGAATTGAACGTACAATACTGCAGGTCAATTTAACTACCCGCCCTGCGCCCCCACTATATTTACAGTCTATGTGTAGTACGTGGATCCATCAAAGATTCAAAGCAGAAGGGAAAAAAGACAGATTGAATTTAATCATTTTGATCATAGATGCCCTGACACCGAAAGGTAGAACAGGAATTGGTAAAGAAAGATTTACATATGAATGCCCCCTCTGGACAATTGGAAGCCTACATCCTCTACACTTTGGTTACAGTACAGTGGGTGTCTAAATACCTTCATCGAATATATATTATTTGACATATAGATGTACTCGAGAATTTTGTCTGTCACCAAAATTGAAATCAAATTTGTGTTCAGATCTGAAATTATGTGTCTTACTTGACAGTTTGGTGTGGTTAGATCTTTATCTCGTTGCAGCCAATTCTTTTGAAAATATTTTGAAGACCAAATTGGCCACAATCAATTTACAGACCTGCCAAGTCCTGTTTTTTTTTTAAAGTCATTTTGAATTGTGTCAAATGGTCTGTTTTTATTGAATAATCCTGGAGTTTTTTCACAATATTTTTTCTTCTTTATCTCTATTATTACTGTCCTGTTTTCTGTAGTCTTGTCCTGTTTTTACTTTCATTATGGTTGGCAGGCCTGAATAATTTATCCCATATTACGCTCATCATTTTCTTTTCCATTTTTTTCCTGAAATATGTCATTTTTGAATGTATTTATCATGATAGATATAGATATGTATTTTAATGTAATTCATTATGGTTTGTTTCTATTTATTTTTTGCTTGATGCTTTTTGTGTATGAAGTATTGTCTTCTTAGAGATTACACAGTGAAAGTTGTTGAGCGCTGAAATGACCTATTTGTGTTGAAAGCTCTCTCTAAAGCACTCAATAGATATACAGTGGAACACGTTTAAACTGAAAACGGTTAAACCAAAAAGATCGATAAACCAAAAGGATTTGGAATCCCCGATCTTTTCTTCTCTTTGTCTTTGACTAGGGCTAAACCAAAAAGACCTCTAAACTGAAATACATTGACCGGTCCCATCACTTTCGGTTTAAACGTGTTCCACTGTATATAATAAAGAGTGAAAAGTTCTCGAATTACAGTAAAATAAATGAAAAAAAGTTGGTTGTGCAATGAGCGCTTCAGCTATTTTGGTAGGCTCGTTTTTTGGGTTGTTTTTTTTTTGTTGTTTTTTTCTTTACTTGGAAAAGAACGTGAAATGCATGAGATTTTTTAAATTTGCATTCACATTTGCTGCATGCCTAATTCTGTTTAAACATTTCTTTTCTTCTTCCTTTATTTTTCGGTCCCTTTTTTGTTTCCTTCTTTGTTTTTTGTTTTTTTTCAAGAATGGCAGTTTATGATAAAAACAATAACTTAATGGATATTTGCTATGATTTGACTTTTGCATGAAATGTCTTGTCATATTAAATGTAGGAAAACATTAACATTCTGGTAAAGTAAACAATAAAATCCTGAGAGTTGATTTGAGTTATGAATACAGTCACAATACTTTTTATGAAGGCGAAGAAGGCATTGCGGTATTGAGAAATTGTTTTGACACGGAAAGCTTATTGATTTGATATATTTACAGGAGGGATGTACATTCCACAAAACCAACCAGCATACCCAGGACAACAACAAGGCATGATGGGTCAACAAGGAATGATGATGGGTCAACAACAAGGGATGATGGGTCAACAGCACGGGATGATGGGTCCACAACAAGGAATGATGCCTCAGCAACAAGGGATGATGCCCCAGCAACAAGGGATGACAGCTCAACAACAGGGAATGATGGGACAGCAAAGGGCCATGATGGGCCAACAGAACCCAGGCATGATGGGCCAACAGAACCCAGGCATGATGGGCCAACAGAACACAGCCATGATGGGCCAGCCCCAGAACATGATGGGACATCAGCAGAACATGATGGGCCAGCAGCAACAAGGCATGATGGGACAGCCCAGTGGGATGATGGGAACTGGAATGATGAATGGCTCTCAAGTAAATATAGAAATTCCCTTTCATTTTTCAACTTTGTGTCTTTTATCAATTTTTTAAAAAGTTTGATCACATTGATGTTAAAGACATAGCTAGTCTTCTGAAGGATTGTGCAGTGCTTTAATAATAATAATAATAATAAAGAATATTTGTATAGCGCCTTCTGTCGAAACCTCAAAGCACTTTACAGTTTCTAAAAATACCGTAACACAGCTCTGAGCAGTTTCTAAAAATACTGTAACAGCTTTTGGTAAAAATAAGAGAAAATGACCCAGTACTGAAAAAAATGAATATCTCCCGAAGTAGAAGAAATAACATCATGAAACTTTCGTAACTAGTTTATGAATGATTGAGGAATATAGAACTCTATCTCCGTCATCTTTACCAAAATCTAAGTCATAATGTTCAATAAGAACATTACTGATCTGAATAGTAGGAAATGATAGGCAAACAATGTTCACAATTTGAAAAAGTGATCTGAGTGAAAGTTGAAATTTTTACATCCCAACAGCCATACAGTTGCCAGAACAAGTTGTGGACGAAGGGAGATCACTCATGAAATAATACCCCTTTATACAACTAATTTTTCGCTTCATTGCTCCGTGCAGGTCAGTTGGTGACTATAGTCGTCCTTGGCGGAGGCCACGCAATTATTTTGGATGACTATAGTCGTCAGTGGCTACGTACGTGCGTAAGGGTTAGGTCGAGCTAGATGTTCTAAAGTCAGGTGGAGATATGATGGCATTTTATTGTTACCTGCCAGCCTAAACCACGAGCATATGTGACTGGGTTCGAGCCCACCCAGCGTGGATTTTATTCTGGTCCTTTCCTAGTTTTCACGGCTCTGCCCTGGAGATTCACATGGAATCTTCTCAACTTCTTTAGAACCGCCTTTGATATGACCCCTATGAAAAGCTTCAAACTTTAGAACTTTAAAAAAAAAAGAAGAGGATATGACTATGTAGATTCGCTGTCAGAGCGGGATGCTGTGACTAAAAGGAGCTGGATTTTCCTTTGTGTGTCTTCGTTTTTGTTAATTATTTTGCTTCTCTTTACTTTTTGTACAGGGGTCTGGGGTTTATTATAAATGGGCCCTGTTCACCAACGGGGTACTCCCCCAGTGGTGGGTGCCACCCATGGACTGCGCGTCTTTCCTAGTGGTCTATGGGTGGTATCTAGTTACCTTTGATTTGTTTGGAGCCGTGTGGCAGGCGCTGAAATGACCTACCTGTGTCGATAGAGCCCTAAAACAGCAAAAAAATATAACGAACAATTTATTTTTTGATCATGTGTTTATTGAAAACATTGTTTTATTTCCTTATATTATCTCTTGTTGTTTTGATCAGGCTGGAATGTTCAATGGTCAAGGACAGATGATGATGGGAAACACGCCGGGCATGTACACACCACAGCAAATGCAGCAGCTACAATATCAACAGCAACAGGTGTGGTAGATGATGCGTATTTTGAATTACAAATGTTTTTTAAACATCATAGTGATAAATAAATATTAAAGCAAAGAAGAAAGCTGTATGTTTCATAGTAGTATTAGCATCAACAACATTTTAGAGATTGATTTTACTCGTCAGGGTGTCTACTACCAAAGTCAGAAAGTCCGATTTTTTTAGTCTGATTTTTGTAGCCATGGTTGGAAAAATGCGAAAGCGAAACTGTATGAGTACGAGTGATCAACCTAAAAAAAATGGAGGTGAGGACGGGCCAATTTCCTGATTCGCTGCATTGTGGTCGTAACCAGAGCTAGAAATAAAAGCCTTACTGCTGCATGTGTCGGTATTGTCCTATATGTTTTCAAACCTCCCGATTCAAGTGATTTTCATCCATCTTGTTTCAGGTGCCATTGCATGCTTAGTCGGTCATCTTTTATCGCAATTTCACTTGAAAACACTTTGAATTGCTGAATATTCTTGATTTTTTTGTACTCATTTAATGTCTAATCTGATCGATTCGACACGTTTCCAGACCCTGGTTTCGATGGGGTTTTTTTAACAAATCATGTCTATTCCCTGGATTGCTAATTTTTTATCATTCCTCGACTAATTTCTCTCTCAACATAATTTTCAAACAGTTCTAAGTACCGTATTTACCAAACATTTTGTGCACTTTTATGAGGAAAATGATTAGCAATTGATAATTTCATGGACTATATAAACTATAACTATAATACTTTGTTGTCACTATCACTGATCACTATCGTCTCTTTCAAGGCTAGACCATGAATCTACAAATTTTGAATTAAAATGCTCATATGATGAGTTACTATCATCCCGGTCCTTTGCTCTAAGCCTCTTATATTATCACTCATTAATTGGCAAAGGTTGCAGAAAAATTGTGACATTTTGTTGCATTGGAGTTGAGAAGGATTCAGGAGTGTGTTATGGCCGGCTGGGGGTAAACTATACATTGTAAAGCGCATAGAGCATGATGAACTTTGTGGATATGCGCTATATAAGTGCCATTCTTTTTCTTTACTTTACATTGTAGTTGTAGTACAATTTGGTGAGAAAGTTCTACCCGAATGAAGGAAAAGTTAATTAATGTCAAATTTTGGAATCATGTGAAATAAAGCTAATGTTTGATACTTATATTACGCATTTCTTCTCTCCCTTAGATTTCAGCAGGCACAGCAAACTGGGGCAATCCCGCAGGACAGACGTTATCAAACAATTTATGGCAGTAGTTTCGAACTTTTGTTTTTGTGTGTTCAGTTTGATTGTTTTTGTTTTTTATTTATTTATTATTGGAATTGTTGTTTTTAACATATTGTGTATAAACAGTGTCTCACAATTACATCATAAACTAAAGTGTGTTGTTAGTAAATTCCCTAAAAAATGAAAGAATTTGAACTAGACGTTTTGGGGCATTTACCAAAGATGTACAAAAAATATTCTCAAAGTGTAGACATCGTTCTTAATAATAGTTACATTTACTGACTTGAGGCTTGTGGTGAAACGGGTTTGATTGGATCAGCAAAAAAAAAAAAAATGACAAAAGATACAATTGTTCATTTTAGGCTACTGTAAAAAAGTTACAGGCGTGTATGTTAAGATTTTAGGGTTCAGGGATACGGAACAAGTCACCATTATTTCATTCCACATGCAGAGTCACTTGATCCGTATCCCTGAACTCTAAAATCTAAACATACTCTGAGTAAAGAAAGAGTAAAGAAAATATTTTGCAACATAAATCATTTTCCTATTTTTGATACCACTATTCTTATGTCTGTCCCAGATATGGGAGTTGTTGAGTGAGACTCGAGACAGTCATCCAGTCCAGCGTATTTTCGTTTTCCAAAATATTTGACAATTTGGTAAAAAAATGAACATCAAGCGCAGAAAAATGTCAAAAGTTGCATCAAAAACCTTGGAAGTTGTATTGGGACCCTTCAAAGGTCCCAGGTTAAAGCTCAAAGGTCTCTTGTGGAAGAAAGTAAATGGGACAAGCAAAAATCTCTAACAACACTGTTCTTTCATATAAATTTTGTTTGCGATAAACATATTTGAATGAGGGTTTAAAGGATACTAATCAATAACTTGTTTAACTCCTTTCGGGAATAACTACACAAAGTACTGTTGTTGACATCATGCATCTCTAGACACTTTCTTGTTTTGCCATGCAATTTCCAGTTTTTCCTTTTTAGAACGGTCTCACCTGTGATGTAAAATTAACATTATCAAAAAGAGTTGTCTTTGAAACTTGATTGTTTTTACCTTCATGTATATATATGACATTTGTTATATTTCATTTGTGTTCTCAAACATTTGAAATGTGAAAATAACCGAAAATCTTTTTTTGATTGTGTGTTATAATGCAGGGAGATATTCCATGTGATGTTAAGTCACACTTTTATGTGAATGTCATTTATTCCACATATTCTCTCAAAAAAAATTGCTCTGGCAAGCAAGCAAATTTATGATACTGCTTTTTATATTTATTATTATTTGTTGGTCTGTTTGCTCTCTGTTTTTGTATAACCAATCATATAGAAACCATTGGTCAATATACTCTGAAATAAATTATTCTTGAAGAATGTAGTGTGTTAGATGTAAATTAAATCATTGTTGTGTTTTTAAATGTTACACATTAGTTTACACGGCAATAGACCAAGCCATTGGATATTAACATGTTAAAGTGTGTTGTGTGTGCAGTTTTAATATTTAAGTAGGATCATAAGCGTATAGATATTCATGTGTGTCTGTCAGGGAAGGGTTGGGTTTGCTGTTATATATGTTTCTTTATTATTTATCATGCACTGACCCTTTCTCAACCACATTATTTTTATCAACAATTTTTGTTCATCTTGTTTTATTGATTTGATTTCTTTGCAAGAAATCATAAACCAAAACATCCAGACAAAAATCTCAATGAATTTGAGTTTGTATCGGTGCTCAACAAACCAATGAACTTTAAAAATGATTGACAAAAAAAGAAAAGCAAGACCAATGGTTTTCCCAACTTAAACATTTTTACTATTGCATATTCATTGGCGCCATGTCTTAGATTTAGACACTAGTTGACGTTCATTGACTAGATATAATCTTTGGCAAGACCTGAATTATGACTGAGAGTGAAAGATGATAGACATCATAATTATGTATGATTTACCAGGTCAGTGGAAATATGGACACTCAATGCTATTATTATGCAAATGATTGCTTAAGGGTTTTCATGTCTGAAACGGAAAACAATGACATTCAACCCACCAAGCGGGTTTTATCCACGTTTGTGTTGTTTTAAGAAGTTTAAAAAACGAATAAGCCGTACTCATTACTGGCAGTCAAAAAAGGTTTTAAAAAATTGATTGATTTTCACTTTCTCCTCACAACTTTGTAAATAATGTTACAGTTACAGTGCACTTTTGGTCAAGTCATGCATAGACTTTGTGTTTTGTTGTGAAAGATAAAGTCAGATCATGTGTTGTTTTATTTGTGTGAGTTGATGATATTTTTTCTTTTCTCTGCAATACACAAGGCTATTCAAAAAGCAGTATTCACATCACCACGTAATCGTGCAAAATCGTGAACAAGATATTTTCATTAAGTCATTTTAAGTGTTGACTGCTTTTTGAATCGTCTTTCATCATTTTGAGTAGTAGTAGGAGCTTTGTATTATTTCTAGCACAAACTTTTTTTTGACACATGGAGTATTTCTGATCTGCTAAGGACCAACGGCTTTCTAATACTAACCCCTGATGTTAAAAAAAAAAAAAATAATAATCCAAATACTTCACATGCATGATATTTTCAGTCAGAGATTTTTGTTTAATATTGTTACAAAAAAAAAGAAACGCAAATCTTTAGTGTCACAATGCTCATTCATTTTTGGGGGGTACCTAATATTATTGTCATTTCAATTTCAACAAAAACCAGTGCATAAATGTGATTACCATTATCATCATTGTTATTATCATATGAGTGTATGGTTGATATTTTACAATATTATCATTTTTTCTTGTTAAAAAGCACTGAAGAAGCAAGTCGTCACTGTTGTCATCAGGATTCTCTATTGTCATTGTAATTTTGTCATGCTGAAATCTGTGTTCTTTATGTCCCAAAATGACACTTTTTAATCTGTCCCATAATTTTGTAGATAAATAAATACATATATTTGTCCAATGTTTTCTATGTTTACCATCCTGTGTAGATTTTTTCACAAACAATGTTGTCATTAGTTTTGGTCAGGTGTCATGTGAAATAAAAAGTGATTTGCTTATTCTGGCTTTAAAAGCGTTGATAATACTGGTAGCAATAGTTTCATTCGTAGTGAATCAAAACCTTTGGCCTCGAGTCTTTTTCCTCTTCGCTGGCAGCATGCCTCAGTCATCAATGACACAGAGGGCCCCAAGAACAATTGGTTGCGGCTATCAGTATCATAATGTTAAAACTTGGAATAGCCTCAGGAGATTATATATCCTATACCTTACTGGCGTCCTTATATAAAGAGAACCGTGTGAAGATATGCTGATTAATTACACATGACTAGATAATACTAATACAGGTTTGAGTACAAACTGAGTTTGGCTGGAAGAAGTAATTTCCCACCAGGACTTGGACGAGGAGCTAATGGGCAAATGGACACTGCGCTGTCTGCAACTTTTTATTTTACTTAGGGCTCTGTCGACACAGATAGGTCATTTCAGCGCCCACCACACGGCTTCAAACAAAGCAAGGTTTAAGAAAGAGGCGCTTGCAACACTCATGAGTCATAATCGCCTGAGAAAAAGGAGACAAGGGGGACGACACATAGTTCAAAGATAGAACAGAAGTAGGTTCCAGTAGATCAGTCAGTCCCTATCCCGGTC
>JARBEQ010009326.1:4231-16247 GCA_030265355.1 Tritonia tetraquetra | reverse complement strand
AGATGGGGGGGGGGGGGGTGAACTCCCATCATATGGTCCATATTATGATTTCCATGACCATGATAAAGTACTCCATGATGGTCATGGAGCTGGACGCAATACTGCTTGGGTGTAACATATGCCAATGATATCAAAGCAATAGTAATATTGAAAATAAAGATAATGATATCAATAATTATAATGACGTTAATCATTAAAATGATGATAATAATAATATTTGCATAATGGTAATAAGACCCACTCACAGTACTGTTATCAACCGTGAGAAAAAATCAAAAGCACCATAACACTCAACAAGATTAGACCAAAAACAGAAGAATACCTCTCTCCGCCTGAAAGTCGGTTCAGGAAGAACAGAAGTTTGAATGACATAGTCTGGGCACATCGCTGGTTGAAAGCTGGAACAGACAAACACAAAGAAGAATGCACTATACTTGGAATTGATATGAGCTGGGCTTTTGACCCAATGTGCAGAACAATACTATTGCAAGTGCTACGTCTATTCCTAGAAAAAGACCACATCAAACTCTTCCGCACTTTACTTTCAAACACACCCCCGACATTCTCATCTCAAAAAGAATCCACCACAATAACAGCAACACTCGGCACACGACAAGGGGTTAGCCTCAGCCCCATTCGCTTCGTAATCTACCTATAAAATGCTCTCAGAGATTTGAGAAAGTCCCTCCCAAACGCAGACGATATTATAGATCTGATTTTTGACAATGAAATTGATACTTTCCAGAGGAAACAGCTAAGAACACTGTTGTGAATTTTTGGGCCAGAAAACTTAACAAAAGAAGACCTACGCATCAGAGTCAAATCCATCAGTTACAGAATGCAAGTAAATCGCTGGAAACTACTAGGTCACATCTTCAGAAGAGATGAAAATATACCCGCTCAAACAGCAATGCCAGCTTACTTTGAAAAAGGACAAAATACAGAGGACGAACTCCAACATCATTCCCAACCACCCTATACCACAATTGAAAATAAAACAAGATCTACAATCACTAAAACGAATCGTCCAGGACAGACCAGGATGGAGACAGCTGACCAAACAGCTTCTTCGCCTCAGCACGGACGACTAACAGCCTCTTCAGCATCTCCACAGTTCGGGACAAGCATCTTTGAGACTACGAGGCCAGATACTACTATAATTATAACATTGACAATATTAACAACAACGATGATGATGATGTTGATGATGATGATGAATATAATTATGCTGATGATAAATATGATGCCGTCGACGATGATGATAATGTTGATAATGATGGTGGTGGTGATAGTGGTGAGGATGATGATGAGATGATGATGATGTCTGTAAGAATAAGTTTCTGTTTACCCGGGTATTCGATCGAGAGCATTCTCTCTAATTTCCAAACAGTCGTAGATACCCCCTTTCCAATGTTGACTCTGGTGTGCTAATTATAGACTTAGATTCTTTAAGTCTTTAATGCTAATCTACTGGGTTTTTTTCAGCCATTTTGTTTGTGACTCTCGGTTTGATCCTACTGGCTGTTGTGTACGTTGTTGGGAAAAGATTTGTTGTGTAAGCAGACTTTTTATTCATTCATCAATTTCATAAGATAAATATTTTGATATTAGTTTTGCATGTTTTTTTTGTCATTGTGTTGTTTGTTAGCCGAGGAAGGGTTGCAACCGAAACATGCTACCCTTTTAGAAGTTTTCACATTCTCATTTGCCTTTTTGCCTTTTGACCTTTTGCATACAGTGATAATTTCTATTATGAATTTAGGACAATGATGATGAAGATGACGGCGATGGTGATAACGATGATGGTGATAGTGGCGTTTGTATTGATAATGATGACGGTGATGCTGGTGATGATGATGATAACGATGATTAATGGTAACAACGACGGTGCGCAGTGCCGACTCTCTTCCTTGATAAACAAAGCGACAGACGTCAGAGTGTGTGCTATCTAGGCGGGGCGAGGGTGGGGGCTGGGGATAAATGAAGATCCTTCCCTGTTGGTGGTACGACTAATTTGACTTTAATTTCCTATGTTATCTGACACTTTCCCTGATTAAACGTTGCCATAATATTGTGCTTTTGCGAAAGGAGTACCCAAGAGTTACACTACACCAAGAGAGTTCATTGCGCTCTCACTTACTTATAAAAAGATTGTCCATTGCCGCTTAGCGCGTAGCGAACCGCAGACGGAAGGGGGTTTCTTTCTGTTTTCGATGAACCGTTATTGTAAAAACCTCCACTAGTTTTGGTGCTTGTTGTCTTTTTCTTTTGTGCATATATATATGTAACTTGTGCATAATATGTAACGGATACAATGATTTAATGGAAAACCAAACGATCATACATCTCTGTCTCCTGATTAAGATTTTTCCGTTTCTTTACAAGGACTTATAAGTGCTTGTGTAGTTCGGATCAAACCCGTTATACAGGGTAAAGAAACGTAAATGTACGCGCCGGGCTGTTTTAGAAATGGCGGACGGAAGTGGGCAAAATAAGCTCTCTTTGTGTTATTGCTTAGGGAGTGACAAACTTTACACTATCAACATCGATGTGAAAGAAGGAGAGGGGAAGGAAGATACAGATGAAGAGGGAGAAGTAGAGATATAAAGCAGGGAGAGAAGAAATAGAGGAGGTGAAGAGAGAAGAATGATGGAGAGGATATGATGTCGGGAATAAGAACGAGAGAGAATGAAGATAATGAGAAAGAAAATGAATAAACACGAACGAGAAGGAACAACATAAGCGGGAGGGAGGGATGGGAGAGAGGAATAGGGAGGGAATGTGCAACATGGACTTATGTAACGTGAATGGCTACTGTGAATACTATTTATGTCGTCATCACCCTCTTGATGGTGATGTTAGATGCTAACTTAATATAATATGATATCAATTTGTTGTTTCAACAGATTATAATCTATCTGTTGTTAAATTTGTTCTTTGATGGTAAAATATTATAGTATGCATAGTGTTAAAAATACGTTTTCAAAATGAACGTGGGCTGTACTTTTTGTTTTGTTTTATAATGTCTAGAGTGCTCTCAACACGGTCAAGTGACATGCACGTAATAATGTTGTGTATATTTACTTTCGTTTTTGTAAGTTCTTAAGGCCCCAAACAGAGTGGCATTACATGTTCCTTACATACTCATCACTCTCTCAGTGAAGACACAGTCTATGTAACTCAGGAGAATAGGAACGGGCCGCACTCCGTGGGTATTATAGATTTTGTGGCTTTTCACTGAGAGAGCAACAAGAATACGAGGGATATGTGATGCTACTCCGTTTGGAGCCTAAAAGAGGAAACATTGTCACGTGCTGTCTGCTGTCTGGCCAACTCCCCTTTCTCATCAACAGCTATTTGCGGAAAGTCGCATCTCGCCGACGGAGCAGCATGGACATCAACAGCCAAGATCCAGAGGGAAGTGGATCTATGGTTAGTGATACAAGGAAATATCTCCCTCACCCTCACCCCCAAACCCCTGAACTAAATAGTCTACATGTCAGGGCGTTGTATTTAGTGACATGGGCATTTGTTGTTTTTTTTTATCGGAAGTAGGGAGGTGAGAAGGACTGGCTTTGCTACGGCCAGTGACATACTGTCGTATACAGATGATTGCCTGCCGTACAAAGTCGTGCGACATGCAGTGAACCAGTGCGTACATAGGTACGACTAGTTCACCGTGCTCTATCAAGCGTAGTGGCTAACTACATTTGTGCAAGAGGCAGCCGCCTGTACATATGACTAGTGTTGCACAGAGGTGTAACCGTGGGGTAATATAGTTATTATATTTACTCCACGGTTCCGTCACCCGTTTTGTATTTAGGGGATGAGATAAGGTCCGAATAGAAGAAGATGTGATTAGAATGTGCCGATGAACATTCTTTTTCTAGAGACTCAACCCAAACTGCATTTAGCTGAATCTTTCCCCCACGGCTTGGCATGCCCTTTTTTGGCAATCCCAACTTAGCGTCGGTGTCGCTGACCTAATTACGCGTAAGAGTCTGTTCCATTGTTCAATAACAAAGTCGTGAATCTAAGCGCGAATAATCCCGACGGTCGATAAACAAAAGCCTTTGTGACACCTGGTAAGAGAATGGCTCAAACCCATGATAGACAATAAGTTTTCTTGCGCAAGCGACTAGCACTCCATAATGGAGAGAACCGTATCATCCTGCTGGCAGCTATAAATTACCTAACGAGAGAATAGAATATTATGTCGGTATGACCGTATTCGTAACATGACGTCATTGTCGCTGCATGTCCGAATTGATATCAATACACGGGGTAACTGATCACTATACATTTTGTGTTCTAATTTGGTAGGTGTTCCAAAAATAATCGAATGTTCTTTACATGCCATCAAAATATACACTGACCTTTTTGAGACCCTCTTTTGATACGGCCAGGGTATATAGGTCGTTTCATGAGGGAGGCCATTGGAATATGATTTACTAAATTAGATATTATATGTATGTGGGCACAATGGGCCGAGCATCTACTTACCTATCGCACAGCCTTAGAAATGATGTCATTGCTTTGTAAAGAGTGTAAAGCTAACAATTCTTTAATTTAAACATACATGTCGAGAAATGATTTTGTCTGTCATGTTTAATCTTATGTCGGTGACACACTATGGTATATACTACAGACGTATGAAGTCGTACGACATGCAGTGAACCACTGCTTGACTAAATACGACTAGTGTAACATGCTCTATAAAGTTTAGTTTAGTTGTTAGTCACTGCATTCGTGCGACGGGCAATCGTCTATTTGTACGACTAGTGTTTTAAATATGTCAGGAATATTGCCAACGCCTTTTTTTGTTTACATCTTTCTGTCATTTTCTAGCGTTTTGGCAACGGTAAATCAAGCAAAGAAGGAGATGGCACACAAAAAAAGTCAGACAATGAGGAGCCAAAGATACGTGCCCGTCTGCGTTCCTTGGACACTTTTCGTGGGTAAATCGCCATTCTTATAATAGACTATAGGCATTCTGCCTATGCCTCCACCCCCCCCCCCCCCTTTCATGTCCACCCGCCCCATCTATTTTTTCAATATACAGACAAACTGGGGCAATGAGGGCGCTATTAAAAAAAAGAAAAGAAACACAAATGGGAAACTAAATTACTGATGAAATTTCGTCTGTGGCTTGAAAAATCAAATGAGTTGTGCAAACATAGGGGGGATGGGCGAACATAGGCATGGTGACTCAATGGATTAAAAAAATAGAATGTCGAGAAAAATAACGAGATGGTTTACTATATATATATTTTTTTAAAAAAATTTCTCATTACATCAGGAATTCGTCATTGAAATCGATGTTTGAGAAAAGTGACGATTCGTTATTGCAAGTATGTTAAAATTTCTGCAGGCATCTCGTCATACTTGAGCAGGGAATTAAGACCGCACCGTGATGACGGATGGTTCAAGTGTTTCTAATGCTTTAATTCCTTTGTTGCGAATTGTTTCCCTGCAAGCATGAAGAAGCCAGTGTGCTTCCCTTGGGAAATTTCTCCAACATCGGTTGTTTTTTTTAATCCACACACACCAATGAAACAATCAGTACTTTAGTTCCACATGTTCACATGTCGATGCAACACACACACACACAAACACACACTCTCTAGAATTAGACAATAGGAACTTTTGTAAAAAATGAATTTTTGTTTAGCTTAATTTGTGTGATTGCTTTAGACTCTGCACTTCGACACAATAATGGTCATATCGTACTAGGTCATAGCGAGAGGATGGGTTGAATAAGCCATCCATGACAGAAGACTTACCCCCCCCCCCCCCTTTCCATCACCACCCTTACATAATTCTATGGATAATGCTCGAACATTACAATACACTCTTAGATATCAAGCTGCCAAAGACTTGCATCACCTAAAGATATTACTATTGCTATTAAAATTTCATCTGGCATTGAAAATCATTTTGATTAAAGATGTGCTTGGGTTTTTTTAATGTTGTTTTTGGGGGATTTTTTGTTTGTTGGTTTTGTTTGCCTTTTCTTCGAATAGCATTTTAATATAATTTACCAATTTTATGTGGATAGATTAACTCTGACATTGATGATCTTTGTCAACTACGGAGGCGGCGGTTACTGGTTCTTTGAGCATTCGACGTGGAACGGACTCTATGTGGCAGACCTGGTATTTCCATGGTAATCCTCAATCTTATAGTAACATAATAATAATATTTCAGGGAACCATGGTGGGTTTTTTTACTTGGTAGGAAATGTTACCACCAGGATTCTTAATTTTGTCTGAACTAATGATGGTTTTTTTTTTCTTGGTAGGAAATTTTACAGTCAGATTTTTGAATTTTGTATGAAATCTAAGTAATGTTTGAACTAACCGTGGTGGGGGTTTTCCTTGGAAAGAAATTGTGCCTTCGATCAAACTTTTCAACTTTGTGTGAAATCTGATTATTGTCAACGGATTGGGGGGTTTGTGGTTTTAGTCCCGGCCAGGTCAAAACGTTTAATTGGCGTTTCATCTCCTGTGCAAGTTGAAGCCCTATCGGAGATAAACTATAAGCAGGCGATCCCGCCTTTGAAATGATCTTCAAGTGTCAAACGGGGCGTATAACTGATAACTTTAAACTTTTATTGTCTGAATGGAATATTTTCAGCGTTCCTACAAGATATATATATATTTTAAAGACGCTTGTTGTATTATTCTCAACATGTTTGTTGTGAGGATAGATTCAAATCGATTGACGGGCATCCGTTACCCGATGGAATACATTTCGGCCTCAGCCTCTCGGAGTCAAAAATGGTTCGAATCCTAGCGAAAACGTTTCTCCTTAATCTTTTCTATACACTTAGCAGAGCTTTTAACGATCTGCCCTTGGGTGCACCCAAGGCCTTTTTTGTGTGTGTTCGTTTGAAATGAAAGTCGCACCTTTGCACAGAAACAGATAGGCAAGGCTGTCTAATAGCATTTACAATATTTTGGTTTCTCCATACAAGTTTTATTAAATCTATATTGGGGGCCATACTTCCACCTCAGACGGGCGTTATGTCACCTAATTATTGTCATGTATGTGATGCCCTGAGTACACAATTTCATTTTTCTTATAGGTTCCTTCAGCCATGTAGCTTTGAAATGGCATCATTATATCGAAAGCAAATGTTTAAGTTTATCAAACATAAATCATAATTTCAAAACTTTACCTTTTTGTCAAAAGTAATAGTGTTTTTCCTCAGGTTTGTATTCATCATGGGAGTATCTTTAAGCCTTTCCTTTCGAAGCATGTTCAAGAAGGGCTGGAGCGTCAGTCAGATTTTGTGGAAAGTGGTGTGGAGATCTGCGAAATTATTCATTCTCGGATTTATGTCTGGAACGACTCATTACAGTAAGACATTACAGGAAGAGTTCCATCACAAAACGCGTTGTAATCATTTTATTTAAATCTTTAGATGCTAACTGGAAAAAAAATTGTGCGTTTTCTGTTTTCAAACGGACTTACGCAAAAAGCGTTTTGCAATGAAGCTATTCCCATTTGTGCGTTGGGAGATTATTGCTGAGATTCGTTTACTAACGTGCTATGCGCATTGATTTGGTTAATTAAAACCAAAATCTAATAAAAAGAACAACCATTAAACGAACAAAACCGCACAGATATAGACACAGAACAGGAAATGACAATGGTATCAATGAAAACGGGAAAATGTGAAAATGCCAGAAAAAATAGCCACAGAGAGGAAAAGTGGTTTGTCAACTGCTGGTATCGAACCCACGACAGCTAGCGGCAACTCCACACCGTCAGAGATATAGGTCACATGCTATACCAACTGAGCTAATCCGACATTTTAAAGTTGGCTGTTTTTTTGCGCTTTCAAGTTTTCACGCTTTCTTTTATACCAAATATATAGGACAAAAGTAAAAACAATGAAACAACATTAATAATTTTAAAAATACAATTACGACTGCTAGAAGTTAGGGGACAAAATGTAAAAAGTATTAGAAAATATAAGAACTTCCAAAGGACACACAAAATCCCGAAACAAACAAACAAAAAACAAAATAAAAAAAACAAACAAAAAGAAGAAAACGGGGACGTAGAATGATTTTTGTCCTTTGGATGTTCTTCCTTTCTATTTCTTTTTTTTTTACCTTATAAAAACAACGTAAAAAGGAACGAGTGCATTTAATATATTTGATCCTCTTTTCAGTTGCTGATTTGCCCAATGTGAGAGTGTTTGGAGTCCTCCAACGTCTGGCCTTGACCTATTTGATCTCCTCCGTGATCCATTTCTGTTTCACCAGGAAAGTAGACTCCCATCAGGTATGAAGTAAAGATTGGAGTTTTTAGCTTTACGCTCTTAGCAACTCATCATAGGTCATACCAAAGGCAGGAACTCCGATCAATAGTCCAATTCCGATGAGACTGGGATTCGAACCCAGGACCTTCTGTGCACAACGCAAAAGCGTTAACGCTACGCCACGACTCCCCTGTCAATCAGGTATGACGCACTGGTATAGCAAATCGTCATTGCTAACAGGAACCGACACAGAAACAAATAAAAAGATGAAACGCCTTTGAAAAAGGGAGATCGTTTTTTTTTAAATGATCAAACTCCATCACGTCGCAGTTTTGCGGCCAGTTCCATGTTCTACCACACAAAACACCCTCACGTCTGAATGTAGGTGTCCTGACCACGACACGTAACCAAACATGTAAATGCTATGGATCCAAGGATTTCTGACTAGCAGGTAATCAGCCTGCCGGGTCCATCATCCTTTACTGGCACCTTGAGCAATGATTATTATACACTGAACAGTATTAATAATTAAAAGCCAAAAACAATTTACTGCTGTCTTTGCGGTCACCCCTCAGCTATATTTAGAACTGGCAGAATTTACCACTCTCGTCTTATGTGGCAAGATCTGCTCAGTTCTCTTACAGCTGAGGGGTTTACCACCAAGGCAACAGTAAATATTGTTATTGCCAAATTGTGGGCAACACCTAAAAATGTGATGCTCATTGTGCCATTCAAGGTACGGGCACAGAGGGCTGATCCATCGGTTACTTGATCCAGCACTGTGTTCAGCAATGCTGGCCATGGAGCTGGGCACAACACTCCTTATGGGTATTATTTTATATGCTATGGATAACAAAACAAAATAGAATTTGCCACTCTGGGCTAAACAGTGTGATGGTATGTTTCTAGATCACATGGCATAACAGATCGATCTCAGTTTGGGCTGCCATTTCAAAAATGTCGACACCGCCGTCTTAGGCACCACATCCCTCTCATATTTTCGTTGCTCTCTCAGTGAAGACCAGAAGGTCTATAAAAACCCATTCACGCGCAAGGAGTGAGACCTTCTGGTGATGAGAATGTGAGGGAAATGTGATGCCACTCTGCTTAGGGCTTAACTGGTTCAGAAAACTGCGGCGCAGCATAGAGCATGATGGTGTTTAACCAGTATAATATCTCACTTTTTAAAACATCCTTTTGAATTTTACTACGATGATGACTCGGATGAATGCTTCTCCAGTCTTAGAGATATTTTGATTAAAAAACCCAGCTCTTTATAGTTAATAACAAATCAAATACCGCCTTATGGAACAATCTGCTCCGTTTTCTTATAGCTGCGGATTCTATCACCAAGGCAACATAAATATTGTCATAGCCAATATATGGGCAATGCCTCAAAATGTGACAATCATTGTGCCATTCAAGATTTGGGCATAGTGAGCTGATCACCTTCTTGCCTAATCTACCCCAACCAGCAGCAATGCGAGATATGAAGCTGGGCGTAACACTGCTTGGCGGTAGCATGCGCTATAGATTACAAAACAACAAATGATTGACTCTTATCACTTCTTGTGCTTTGAAGGACAAAAGATGGTCAGCAATTCGTGACGTTGTTCTCTACGGTCCGGAATGGTTGGCCAACTTGGCTGTTCTCGCCATTCACCTGGGTATCGTATACGGCCTGCCTGTCCCAGGATGCCCTACGTGAGTATGCACATACATAGGTATTATTAGTTAGGGCGTCCCTGGCGCAGTGGTTAAGTCACTTGCCTCTGGATACGGAGGACTGGGTTTGCAATTTCAGAGTTTTTATGGCTCTGCCCTCGAGGTTCACAAGGAACCTTCTCAAGTGTTTTTGATATAACTTTTCTATGTTGAAAAGGGCGTAAAACTTAAAACTGTAGCAGTTTAAAGGGATTAGTTGTATCTGGCTTCGCAGTCACAGCGATCGTGCCCTAAACGATGGAGGTGGTGAAGAGGCTCTTAGCCGTCCGTGCTTATGTGAATGATCTGTTTGGTCTATTATCTTCACCCTGATCAATCTGTCTTGGACAAGTAGTAGATCTTGTCCTGTTTCTAGTTTTGTTGGTAGGGTATTTATTGGTATGGGTTGATCACCTGCTTGGCTTAATATCTTGATCCAAAGAAATCCAGCCTCATAGTGCTGGCTCTACACTGTAATGGTAAAAGGGAACTGGATTAGAGTAAGTATTTATTGGTCCGTTGTGCTTTTTGTGTTAAAGATGCTACCTGTTATTATTCCTCCAAATAAATAACATCACAATTAGTACCAGGGGGAGGGGAATTTTATTCAGGTATAATTTTCAGGCGTCTCTATTTTGAATCTGAAAAAGTTATAACACCGTCTCAAACAGTGGGTTAACAAAGAGATTGGATGAGGGGGCGTCCCTAACGCAGTTGTTTTCACTTGCCTCTGGATGCGGAGGTCCGGGTTCGAGTCCCGCCTTGTGCAGATTTTTGTTTCTCTTGACCTTTCTGAGTTTTCATGAATCGGCCCTGGAGATTCACATGAAATCTTCTCAAGTTCAATTGACAAGCCTTTGATCTGACCCTTCTGTATTGAAACGGGCATAAAACTTCAAACTTTAGTACTTTTAAATAAGTCTGAAGTCTGAACTGTTAAATGTATGGCTGGACACTGTATTGTATATTTAACTCTTTTTCAAATTGTACTCCCACAGTGGCTACACGGGACCTGGTGGTTTGAGCGAGTCCGGGAAATACTGGAACTGTACAGGCGGGGCAACACAGTATGTGGATGCCGTTATTCTTGGCAATGAGCATGTGTTCCAATGGCCGACGCCAAGGGTAAGAATTGACTCCTCTATGGTGCAGTGTGCCTGGTAAAGCACATCCCTCGCGGATCGGGAGGTCCACGGTTCGAATCTCGTTCAGGTCGAAGAGATTAAAGGGATGATTTCCGGCTATGCGGATTCAAGTCCTATCGCAGATGGTAAAACGCCAGCTTATAGATCGGGAGGTAGAGGTTCTAATCCCGGCCATGTTAAATAGTTTAAAGAGCGTTTTGGATGTGCGGGTTCAATTCCTGTCGGGGGTGGACTGTGTAAATAGGAGTTTACGCCTCTGAATTGATCTTCAAGCGTCGAAAGGGGCATACAACTTATAACTTTGATTATTTTTTTCAAAGGTAAGACTGGGACGTATGGATTGATTCTATCAACAATGACGTTCCTGACACCCCTAGAGATATAACAGAAGTTGACAAAGAAAGAAAGAACAAAGGTGTGCATCTATGAGGAATTAACAAAGAAGCCCAACATATTTCGGATATTATGAGCACATCCATTTGTATTTTCCAACCATATAATTTGAATATGTAATTTAAATCTTAAAGCAATCTTGTTTGTTTTACGACTTATTGGTGACAAAATATAATACTGTTGGTGCCAGGCCAGATCGGTAATCAATGTAAGAATCTTCACTCAGATAAATAAGAACTAAAAAGGACGTTTTTCGTTGAGACAACCTGAAAACCTGGTAAAGATAAGACAATGATATATGGATTTGCGTGATCTTAAATATTATCTCCAAGGCGTGAAGGTTTTCATAGTTAAAATTGCAATTAACCTTTATGTCATGGCAAGACAAAGGGATAACAACGGACACGACAATTAGAAGGGAGAAAGGAGAAGAACTAGTCTAGAGAGAGATAGCGATGGAAATACAGACAGAGAGAGAGAGAGAGAGAGAGAGAGAGAGAGA
>JARBEQ010009215.1:0-16252 GCA_030265355.1 Tritonia tetraquetra | reverse complement strand
TGATCCAGAGAAATCCAGCCTCATAGTGCTGGCCCTACACTGTAATGGTAAACGGGAATTGGATAAGAAAGAAAGAACTCAAATACAGTCGGTGCCTCAGACACGCTTCATTACTCATACCAATTTTTGGCTATATGAATTGCACGAAATTCCAATGCCTGGATCACCAAGGCTACTCTGATGGTACAGTACAAGTACAATACGATATGGATGGGACGCTTATTCTGCTCAGTTGTAATTCAAATCTCTGTCGAACCATGTGATCCACAAACAAACGAGCATGCATGTTTTGTCCCATAATATAACAGGTGATGCTTCTATACAAGTTTTTAAAAATGATATCCATACAAATGTTTAAAGATTTAACGTTGTTGGTTTTACATACTTTTCTTGGCAATAAGGTGAGGTTATCTCAAAAGCAACAGAACTTAAAAGATTCCATGTGAAAATAGCCAATTTTTTTCCTACTCTTCTTTATTAGGTTTTCAAAACTATCTGTAGTACATACTACAATAAAGTTAAATTTGCACCATATATAGATAGATTTTTTCATAAACTTTTTTTCCAAGAAAGTATTGTTTATCAATACTAAAACGTAGGGTAAAGAAGCTAAATGTTATTACACAAAGCTTGTAAAACTCTCGGAGGCCAGCATGTTGTAAATCAAATCTCTTTGAATTGCTAAAATAGGAAACTGATGTGCCTGCATCCAGTCATGTGATCTGATACTGATAGGCCCTTTTACAGCCTTAAACAACCATTACTTCAAAATCTTGTTATTTTTTTATTTTGATGTTGTAGAGCTGCTCTTTGAATATTTAATTGAAAACAAGTTTTCCATCAGAGAAGTGTGGGAATGTGATTTGAAATGCTGCAATTTTAAAGTAAGATGTAAAAGGTATGGAAAACTTTTAGCATTTTCTATATTTACTTGGTTGTGAGACTTGAAGCCTCTATGGCATTTATAAAAGGCCAACATCCAAATTTTATTGGGAATTAAGTTTGCTGTTTTTTTCTTTTTCGATGTCAACATTTGTGATTACTGTTTCATCATAAGTAAAGGCTGATCCCCTGTTTGTCTGAAATCCTTGGGTTCAAAGCATTTCCAGATCTATGTTTGGTCATAAGTTGTGATCAAGGCACTTGCAACAATCCGAATTGTGTGCAATTGGTGGTCGGCATGGAGCTGACCCCAATACTGCATTGTGCTATTAATATTAACGGTTCTTGGTCAAGTAAACGTGAGTAAGGGGAAAAGTGATATTAAAAAGTAACATTGTAAATGGTTCAGATGGGAGCAATCTGGGTATTGGATTATTGAAGTGAAGAAGAGAAATAAATTATATCTTTTCTTCTCTCATGCTCTTACTTTCCTTTTACACCATGAAAAATCGCAATAGTTAGTTTACATTTGGCTTATTCTTCATGACACTCTCTATGTGAGAAACTGTATTCTGCAAAATCTGTAAAATGCAATGTTTAGAGAGTGATATCTTTAATATTAGCAACATAGTAGGTTTTACAGTTACAAAGCGCATATATATATATTTTAAGATTTTCTTCTAAGCATGTGACTAGCTAACGTGATGATATCTTAACAAAATGTTTCAACTCTTCTGTCCTTTACATATTTTGTTTCATGTCCACCCATTTATTGACCATGATCATTCAAATTATGAAGATCCAGCTGATTATGATTGTTCATATTTTGTTAGATGTTTTAACTATCTACTTAATTATTCACTCTACACTTTGTCTCAATTATCATTCCTTGATGTACATATTTCTCAAAATAAATAAAAATGCTTTTGCTCAATGACCAAGGTGTTCTTTTGTTAACTGTTAAATATAGCTGCTCCTATAAATATTTCCTTTCTGTGTTCTGTACTTTTCCCCTGTCAAATACATACCCACCAGTATAGCAGGGGTGTAAACCTTTCAGAGTTTGTCTGATTTCAGACTTTTTCCTCAAATGGGCTGAAAGTGTAGTAATGATTTATTTTGTACTTTACCACTACTATGACTACTACTACTTCCACCACCACCACTACTGCTGTACTACTACTGCATATATATACTACTGATGTTTTCAGACTTTTTTTTCGTTTGCCATTTACACCCCTGGGTATAGGTGTTTCAGGGATAAAACCTGTTCTCTTGGCATAATTATTTTCTATTGTCATAAGTATTGTTGTTTGCAGGATATCTTGGGATTCCAGGTTTTTAACCCAGATCGGAAACTTCTTTCTGGGCTGTAGATTTTAATTACAGTAAAAACGATTTTCTTACAAGTGCGCTGACTGACAGTCTGCATACATGATCGGCCATAAATTTCAGATACATGATTCTAAGTCACTTTTTAGTGAGCAGCAGATGAGTGGCAAATCCTCCCAGATTTGATCAATAGCCGAGGGGGTACTCACAAGAAGAGCGACATAATTTGTTTATTAGTCTGTCTTTGATAAATACTGCTCAGCATATTGCTCATGGTGCCAAGTAGAGAGTTACGGACCCAGTGGGCCGACCATCTGCTTGTCTTCAATTCTTTGATACATCACATTTCTAGCTCTGTGTTCAGCCATGCTTGATTGTCAGGGTGCCTGCATTCATAATGGCAGGTATCTTGTGTGCGTTTCATGACTGAATGTAAGGCTGGCCCCAACACTGCTTTGTGGTACAGTGGTCTCCGCCAGCTAAAAACCTGATCCGTCTTACAACCTGTCGTCGGTCTGAAACGGATTTTTCTCTATATGCTTCTCATCTCTGACAACCTGACCACATGTATATAATAATTCTTCCTAAGAACCCGCTGTTTTAATGGATTTCATGTTCGGGTCTTTACAAAATATACAAAACAAAATGAAACTCCTCTGTTGAAATGGGTTATAAATGAACAAGATGGCTAAGGCTCATCGTACTTCAGCACTCCTTCATTTACAGCATCAAAAAAGACGTTAAAATTGACTTCTGAAACATCAAAATAGTACACAGGTCATGTCAAAATGTTTCCTTAACAAAAGGAGGTAATTTACATTGGCCAAAAAAGGAATTAACCAACTCGTGTATAGTTTTGACGGCTCCCCTTAGAAATCTGTGTAAGGACCCAGTCTGCCCTAAGACCCTGCTAATGCTCTCTACCGCAAATTTCTAAGGGGAGCAATCAAAATATTTCTCTTTTGACCAATACATTACCTCCCTTTGTTAAGGAAAAATTTTGACACGACCCGTGTGGTGGGCATCTCTTTTTGTGCTGTAAATGAAGGAGTGCATTGAACTAAGTTGACCATTAGCCATCATGTTCGTTTATCACGCATTTCAACTGAGGAATTTTGTTTCATATATTTTTTTCACACCCGAGCATGAAATCCATTAAAGCAGTGGGTTCTTAGGGAGAGTTGTATACGTGTGGTTGGGTTCTTAGAGATAAGAAATATACAGACAAAATTCCATTTGGATCAATTACGGGTTGTGAGACAGATTGGGTTCTTAGCTGGGCAGTTGTAGGCAGAGACCACACAGTACATTTTTTTTGGTTAGATGTATATTTTTACTAAGTAGATTTCAGGGTTTTAACAAATTTCAACAAATTCAATGGTTCGTTCTGAAACGTAAAAAGTGGACAAATATACCAAGAAAATTATATATCAAGAACTAATAAGCTTGGAAAGTAATAATTCAAAGCTTGGCTTTATGAAATGGTTTTTTTTTAATTTTTTATTCAGTGCAATTATTACATCATAAAATGAATCATATTCAACTTCCTGTGAGATATTACACTTAGCACAGTACAGTTTAGTTAAATTCTCCTTTACATGGACTGAGTGAATAAAAATGTTTTCACAGCCTGTTCTTATAGGCTCTCAGACTCTCATAACATTAAGCTGAAGAATGATACTAGAAATATTTCAGCATTAACCACTTGGCTGCTACATCACATACCACTATGTGACATAAACTCGCGTGTGCTACTCCACATACCACGTACATCTTAAAACTTAGGTGTTTGCATCCCTCTCTAAATATTACTGGGATTTTTTTTGGGGGGGGGGTCGGCACAAAATTATTTTTATATCTACGCATTCTTTGTTCTTTTACCTTTCAAATGGTGTTTATTTGCTGTATTTTGTTACCGAGATAAAACTGTTTATAGTGAGTCGAGTAGGTTGGCTTATCCAGCACACAGTGTTCAAATTTAGTAGCAGCGAAGTAGTTAAAGACACTCATCAGCATATGTAATGTTTGTAGAATACAAGAGAACAAAAAGCAATTTTCTCAGTGCAGGACAGGATTTGAACCCAGTATCTAACAGATATGAGTCTTTTATCCTGACCTACCGACAATAAATGATACTGCTCATCTCAAAAAGCTGCCAATCAGGTTTACTTTTCCCATAATGTTTTCTAACCAGCTAGTCATGATTTGTCAATGATAATAAAGTCACAATGCCTGAATCAACACTGAGCTGATGACCTGTTTCAGTTGTTAGCTGCTAGAACCAGTAACTCAAAACATTATTTATCACATAAATACTCATACAGTCGACTCTGTTTAATCGCAATACGATGGGAGCGGGAAATCTTTTGCGATAACCAAAATTGCGATTAACTGAAGTTGGCCGTGGGTCCAGTAATTTAGCGTCATGTCATTACTTGACGACTAGGTATGTCTGTTGCAGTATTTAGTCTATATTTTTTGCATAGATACCTTTGTCCTGTGAGTTTCACAGACTTTGGACTGTCATGAAACTGTCATGGCCTCATTACAAAGTTGTTGTTTTTTTTGTTTTGGGGTTTAAAAAAATATTTTCTGTCACAGGTGACAGACATCAAAGAGTTCACAGACACAAGATTATAGCCACCCTTGCTTTTGTCAGATGTGTCCTCACTGGCAAGGAGTCCGAAACTATTTTGATTGTGTAATCAAAGATGATCCAATCCAATAGCCAGTCGCTAAAAGTCTGTGAGCCGTGACTCATCTCTCCAGTGATGAGACTTAGCGATTGTTTGCGCTGGACTGTATGGATAACGTGTGTTGTCATTCCTTGTGGGGCGGGCTACGGGCGTAGTGTAATGATTGAACAATGGCAGCTGCAGCTGTCAGCTTGACCCCCAATCAGTATAAGGCTATTGCATCGTTACAGTTGTCAGCTAATGACAAGGGAGACATGCGATCATCGTTTAGCAATGTGTCAAAGCAGGAAAAAGCAGACAGAAAATGTAAGGCAAGGTGTCGCCGGATGTCACTGATTTTGCGATTATCCGAAGTGAGTTGCGATTAACCAGTGACTTTTATATAGAATTCCGTTTCCTGGGAAATTTTGGGATTAAGCAGATTGCGATTAAGCGGAGTCGACTGTACCTACAAGTTCATGTCAACTAATCTTTGAAATCAACAAGGTCACTCCAAGTGTCCTGTGTTAAAATCTAGATTAAATGCACCACACATAATAAAAATCTTCATTATTTTGACTGATGTTTCTGTGCTTGAAAATCACTCGATGACTTCAGTTTCTCTATCCTTGGTGTTAGAACACTTCTGTCAATATTTCTTCCTGTGAAAAACAGGCAAAGGGTAAAAACATTATTGGCAATAATAAAGGGGATAGTTACGATATATGAAGGGTGCCATTACAAAATGCAGTAAATCCAAATTGACTTATCACTTTTGACATTTCAACACACACTTAATGGAGAGCCTATGGCTTAGGAGTGTAATGATGTCGTCCACTAATATTGTTGAAACATTATTTGCATCATGGGCAGCAATGCCTCTTACATCTTAATGGATACGATATGATATGACTGAACTGAGAATTTTATAATTTTTCACGAGGCATATCTTATATGGAAACTAACTTTGATCTTGCTGTGACGACTCAGGGTGAGCTCCTTGATTTCCAGACTGTATACTACCAAAACTTATTGGAATATGTTTACAACTATTGTTACAGCAGATACATTACCAGTTAAATTTTCTGCCCTTAATATGACCTTTATGTACTGAAGAGGGCGTAACTTTTTTTAAAAGTTTTTTTTTTTTTTTCCGGCAATATGATTTCTTCTATGCACCACTAGAACCAACAGCAGGACGCACCGCTAGAGGCAGGGGGTGGCGCGCACCACTCTAGGACAATGTAATTTAAAAAATGATCTTCATGCCACAACAACGCAGCTGATATGTGTTGGGATTTGCTAGAACGAAGTATTGTAACTGTGCAGCATGCTTTTAGATGAGAATTGAATGTGGATCTCTACCTACTAACATCTCCATTCCAAAGTGGTACAGCAATTTTATTAGAAGAGGATACTAGATTACTGCATCGATGTCGGGCTGGGCACACACAGTCTTGTGTTATGAATTGATACCACATGAAACTGTATGAGATCATAAAACTGTAGCCAATAATTTGTAAGGATATTCCAAGTTTTGATTGCATAACTACTTGAAATCAAGTAGTGTTTTTGCACTCACCCTGTATGAGATAAAAGCATCTATGACTTTTAGCTTCAGGGTGATAACTCCTTTTATAAAAAAATTGGCACAAAGTGTTTTGTCATGAACCCTTAATATATATAAGTAGGTTAATCAAATAGACTCCATACATATGCAAATCTAGAAATTGAAACTTTTTGATTGAAAGAATGATATCCTATTTAGGTACAGAGTAAGAATCTGATGAAAGGCTTGTATTAATTGGACAGAGCAAACAGTTTGGGTATCATTTATTGATTAGTGACAGAATATATCCAAGACAGCAAATTTGGAGCAAAGTAAAAAAACATAAATACAAAACTAAAAGGCTGCAATTAAAACTGCAGGTAGGGGAGGGAGAACTGGTGATTTCAAGTCACCACTTATTTGGCATCTGAGAAACAAAGAGGAAAAAAAGAGATGGGTATTTACATCAGTGCAAAATTTGTTAAACATTTACCTATAAAGACAATTGTGCTTTTCCTGTGCTCTGTGCTTTCCCATTCAGTCGTTAACTGAGAGTCGTATAGTTCATGAACAGCTTGAACAACAAGGCGTTTATCACAGTCCGTCACAGATATCACACCCTATCAATGGTTTGGAGGAGAAAAAAAAAGTTTCCTTTAAAGACACAACTAAAGCTTTATTTAAGTCACCATTTTTATGACTCAGGAATACATAATTAATCACCACAATGCCATCATTAAAATTGCAGTAGCTAATTAACAAGAAATGATTATTTTGTTAGATACTAAAGAAAGAAAAATATAATGTGTTGCTAAGGGTGTAAAACGAATAACTTTTAACACTTTGGTTGCCACACTGTCCTCCCTATAATAATTTACCGCTGTTTGCCATTTTGTCGGGAAATGGTCAATGAAGAAAATAAATCATAACTTCTCTGATATTTCCACCATCACTGAGTTCATCATCCAAAATTGGTCCTGAGACTTTGTTGTTCCTGTAACTATCATCAATTTCAAAGCTAGACCATGAATTAACAAATTCTGATTTAAAATCTTCACCTGTCAATATCATCCCGTTCCTATACGTTGCTACTTATTTTACTCATTGATTTGTTAAGGGGTGCAGAAAAATAGAAATATTTTGTTAGATTGCAGCACAAACTGGCTGAAAAAATTCAAACAGACATATCTGCTGGTTTATTAGGGTTGGATGAACTTATTGTTGGCAATCAAAGTGTTAAACTTCAAACAGAGAAAAAGAGTTTCAACCTAAAAGTATTTATACATTTTTGTCTCAATCAATACAGATCATGTTTTAAAAGTTTACAACTGCTCTTAATTTTAATTTCAATCAAAATATCTCATTTCTATTATCTCAACTACAAGCCCTTGACCATCATATTTTATTTTGTAGCCTATAAAAATGAAGCAATGATATAAATACATGTCTTACTTTGGTAAACCAATGAACTTTTGATCGATCAAGCGCATATTCAGCTTCTCATCACTTTTATATAATCTGCTACTTACAATGTATTACTTATAAAATTTAGATTTAAAGAGTTTTCTGTTTTATCAATTACACTGTAACAAAATGAAACTAGACATATGAAAAGCATTGATTAAATCTCACAATGCCAGAAAATAATCTAGTGAGTCATACCTTGAGCCTTAAAATATCCATGACTTTTCCCTCAGAGTTGACAATATTTTTCTCCCATAATAAATCTTGAAGAAAGTTGTCGAGATTTTCTTTTTTCAGATCCCCGTCTACTTCCACGGTGATGGTTCCCACATTCTGCTCATTAAATATAATAATCAAACATGTTAACCTGATATCAGACTGAAGAAAATGACAATAATTTAATTAAAACAGATGACAACAACAAAATATGTTTTAATGAAAAAAAAATAAATATTGAGCACTTACCTTGTCAATATGATGTTTGTCATTTTTGGAAAAGCCTCTTTGCAGGAAAATCTCTTCAAGTCTGAAAAAGGATGAAAAGTTTAGGACATCAAGGACAAATTAATTCATGTAAACAATAAACTTTTGCTGCTAATTACAACATTTGAAAATTTAGATAGACATCAATAATATGCTAAATAATTTTGTCCAAAATAACAAACAAGGATGATTTGTTGCAAAGAGTACGACAAGAACCCATGACAATGCAGATTGTTAGAAGCAAATGGTAATGCAGAAACCTCCTTGATTGTAGGGCCGATCCAAAAATGGGTGCCTAAGAAATAATCACGAAAACTAAGATGACAATAACAAAAGACAATATGTATTTAGGATTTACGTATATTATTACAATGAAAAAATAGTTGGCTAAGATGAGAGAGCCAGTGAGGAATCTATTCTTCAGGTGAATTGATAGAAAGAAGAAGAAAAGATGGGCGTCAATCCATGATTGTGGCATATGGAATTTACTTTTATTCTTTCTGTTGATCTAATAGACATTGAAAATAGGAACGTCAATAAAACAATTTCACCCTTTTAAACGTTCCCCCCCCCCCCCCCCCCTCCTTCCCCTGAGGCTGTGTATAGTCATGTAAGGATGCACACTCTGGTTCATGGTGTTAAGATGTAAAAAAATGTTGTGGCCTTATTGCATTTTCATCTAATCAGTTGCTCAAGGTTCAGGTCTCTAACAAGGCCTGAGCCCGTCAGACTTAACTCTCTCGGAAAAATACTAAATTATAAAACAAAAACTTTGAAAACCCATAAAAGCAAGACACAGCCTTCCATTAGAAAACTTTCTATCAGGGCTTATCAGGACATTATTGTAATTTTCATAAACAGGTCATTATAAAAACAAAAAGGTCACTAAATAAAACTGTCACCTTGTGCATTCATATTTCAATACAGTATGGCATTTTCTTTTTTGGTCTGATGTTGCATTAATGCAAACTGTCATTAAAAAAAAGACTTCAAATTTTCTTTTGTTTTTTACTTACTTCTCAGGGCCTCCCAGTCCATAAGCATTTATGTCTAAAATGTCATTTAAGTCAATTCTGAAAGCAAAGGTTTAAATTTCAATTGTACATAACTATAATAATATCAAGTTTATTCAATTCTAAATTTAAACTAAATTTAACATTTTGAGGCCTCAATATGAAAAGCAGAAATATTGTTTTTCACTTTATATATTTATTTTGTTTCGTGTATCATTTTCTGTTGCAAACTGAATATTTATTCTGCTGGTGAAAAATGAATCCCAATTTCAAAAGCAAAAGTGTTATCATATTTTACTTCAATACCTTAAAAAATCTATTTCATAACGAAATAGATTTAACAAGCTCTCTTTCTCTCCCAGATAATTTATGGTATGTTCAAATGAAAATAATGTGACAACTCAATGGTTACGACATAAAACCAAGAGGAATTCAATTCTTAAGAAAATTCAAGTGATTGTATCATTTAAAACAAGGAATTTTCTTTCAAAATCAAAACTTTTGAAAAGAAAATATTGGGTTAAAAACTTTACCTTGCATAGTTTGTCTCAGTGACCTTAGCAAAACCGTTGACATGTCTGTGACAATGATAAAAAACAATCATTTAAATGTACCAAGCGTTTATGCAGAAACTACTTTATTGGAGAAATTACATTCATAAAATCTTTAAAAGTTGATAGTTTTACACCCTTGGCAACACATTTTAGGTCACATCAAAGGCGGCACCTCCGAATGGACTTGATTCCATTGGAATCATCAGGGTCAGAGCCATAGAACTCGAGAAAGTTCAAGGGAAAAAATCCCAACGTCCCCGCCGGGATTCAAACCCAGTACCTTCTGCTCATGAAGCAAAAGCGTTAACCGCTACGCCATGAGGCCAACCATACAATCTTACTGGTTCTACTTCGTAAAATAACAAACAAAGAACAAAAACCGTAAGCTTGAGATTTTACCTTACGACCATTGGCACCTTTCCAGCATTTCCAAAACTATCAGTATCAGTTGAGATGCTTGCTGGGAAATTCAAATACAATTATGCAAGGACTACTAAACTGATTAAGGGCAAAAACAGATAATTTCCTAGAATCTTTAAAGTCCAATAACTTGTATCATGTACAAAGATCTTATCGGCTGAGAGCAAAAAGTATTTTTCAATAAGGGAAGACTTACGAGATGTTCTCCCTTAGTGTACTCAATTCCTCACTTTGTACCAAGTCTGTTTTGTTGACCACAATGACATCACCCAAAGCAAGTTGCCTTGTTCATAACAATGATAGAAATAATAACAAAGATGAAACATTTTACACTGTATAAACAATAAATTACACATATTTTGTTGTATTTTCCTTCTAAGTCCTTTTCCTTTAAAAACAGGATACTTGGAAACAGCTTTAATTCACCTAGATTTAATAAAATATTAATAAATGGCACTTCCATATCGCTTTAGCCCATGTAAACAGGCTCTAAGCATTTTACAATAGCAAAATGACAAAACCCATTACAATGGTGGTTATATAAGACAAAAGGCAATTAAAACATTAAAAACAGTTTGTCATGATGTAAAGAGATGAGTTTTTAGGAAAGATTTAAATGAAGATAAAGAAGTAGAACATCTAATATTTGCTGGTAGGGAATTCCAGAAATGGGGTGCTGAAAATTCAAAAGATTGTTCTCCAATTTTACGTGATAATTTAGGCGTAATCAAAATTGACTTATAATCATTTGATCGTAAGTTTCTTGATGGGGTATTCAAGACATCTTTAATATAAACAGGATTGTTAGTAGATAGAGATTTATAAACTGAGTCCACATTTTAGAAATGATTCTCTCCTCAACACGCAGCCAGTGGAGATCATGTAAAACTGATGTACCCAAAACCAATTTGTCCTTCTTTAACTTAACCTAGCTGCATTATTCTGTGCGGTCTAAGGCTTTTTATTTTGTCTTTAAATACATGCACCGTGAGGGAGTTACAATAATCCAATTATACAATAAAAGGGAGTTCACTTATATTTCAGCAATATTGGTTGGAATAAACAGGCGTATTTTGATGATTTTTTCCTAATATTTATATACATCATTTTGATAAGATGGTTGACTTGATGGGACAAGGAAAGATTGGAGTCAAAGAGCTTAGAACACACATGAAACATATATATGCCAGCATCTAGACAACGATATTCTCTCACTATTGAAGCAAAATTCAAAACCCATCCTGTTTCTAATTCAACTGGGATTTTGAGTATATTCAAGGGTCCATTTTTTGCTGTACAGACAATTTACCTCATTTGGTGAAATTGTTATCTTGCTATAACAAGAGGGTAAACCTGAGATATAGTTTTAATCATGATGACATGACACTATGTACCACTGTAATGAATATCAAAACTGTGAAAAATTAGGAGTGGCGAAATAACTCAATTGGTAGATGTCTGGCTCTGTCTCTGGCTCGGCAGTCTTGTCATTTGCTAGTGTTGGTTTGATCCTGACTGTCGACATACCACATTTCTTATTCTATGGCCATCGTCCTGGCACTTTCACAATTTCCATCCCAACAATTCTAAACCATTTTACCCCAAATTTCATTGAAGGATGATACAGTATAAGTACATAGTAACAAGTGAAAAATGTAACAAACCTTTGACACTCGTTGATAGACCCGTCTTCCTTTGTTTCATGTAAATGCTGAAAGAAATTCAAATAGTAACTATTAAAAGACAAGTTGCAAACATATATTTCAGCAGTAACAATGACGCCAAAACTCAAAACAATTAAGACGCAATGAAATAACACATACCTTCATACAATATTTTGCATCTGCCATCACCACAATACCTAGGGAAAGGTGAGAGAAAAAAGAATGAATCAAAAGTGCATGAGGTCATTTACTATTTTCAAACAAAATTTAAAAAAATTAAAGATTATATTATACCTACAATACTTAATGATTTCAGGAGGTGAGGTGGCTGAGTGCTCTAGTCCGGCCTCAGGCACTTCATTTTTCCCTTGAGCAAGAAACTTTATTCCATTTGCCTTACTCGACCCAGGTGTAGAAATGGGGTACCAATTCTCCAATGAGCCTGCTATCTAGAAAGTGATAAATTGTCACTTGTCCGCTCCACGCTACCAAAACTGGGTAAAACTACGGCCTTATGAGACTAAAAGGAATTAAGACAAACTTAGTTTTTTACTTAATGATTTCAACTACTGTCACATATATACACCAATCCCAAATATGATGACCCTTTTTGCGTTGAAAAAGTTCTTAGTTCAAAGTTTAAACTATTATGTTATACTTCTGGTTCACACCTCTACAATGTCTTTTGATTGACTTGCTCTTTGATTGCAACCGTTTTTTAAATAGATTTTCAATATTTTTGGGTTCGATCTATGATTGATGGTTTTCTAGGGGTTTCCAGCAATTTTTTTGAAAAACAATTAAATGCATAACATTTACATTGATATCAGAATGATTTGTGAAAGTTTGATCACTATTTGTGAAAAAATGAAATTTTAACAATTTTTTTTGTCTCCTTTGACTATCCCAAAATACCTGTGGCACTAGAGGGAAATTACATGTAAGAGGCTGTGGTTACTACAAAACAAAACCCTGAGAGGTCCTGAGAAAGTATATCTCCTTCACTATGAATCAAAACCTAGACATCCATAACCAAAAGTGAGAGAACTTTTTTCTTCTTTCTTTATCAATAACCTTTTAGTACCTTTCTGTGTAAGGTTAAATGAGAGAACTATCATACGCATTCTCTGTTTCTAATGTTTTTATCAATATTTCAAATAAATAACAAAAACACACATTCATTACATAACTACACTAGATTTTTTAAACGGTTGTCACCCATGCATAATAAACTCTAAAAAAGTTCTAAAGTTTTAAGTTTTGCGCCCATGAATTGTTAAACCACCTTACACCGAAAGGTACTAAAAGGTTATTGATAAAGAAAGAAAGAAGAATTGTTAAACCTATCGAAACTATGAAACTTAATAACAAGCAAACATAACAACAAAAAGCATTATAACAATGTTATATAATCAACCCACCGTCCAAATAAATGTCACTGTAAAGCTCTTCATCAATCCAAAATATGGAAGCAATGGGTCCAGGATCTGCAAGGCCAGTGGTTTCTAAAAGAATGTAGTCAAACTTCCCTTTCTTGGACATCAACGTTTCAATCGCATTCACACCATTATCTCTGTTGGTTAAACATTTCAAAAAGCATTGACATAAATTTCTGGAATGCAACAAACCATACCTACTTCTATCGTCTCATATGTAACAGGCATACAAATCTTACAAACTCATGGACACACAAATTAAGGCGTATCTCAATAATGGTCAGTTACCTTTCAAAGAAACTTGGCACGACAATTTTGACTGCTAACGACGTTACAAAAATCATAAAAACAACATGAATGCTCAGTCCCGAATATTCAAAGTTTTACAGTCATTTAAAAAACTGGTTCAATATCTCAAGTTTTCTCAAATGTAGGAAGTGAGTTGCTCTCACTCCTTGTGGCTTTCAACACTAAAGCTAGGAATTCATCAAAGACTGAATGTGTTACACACTCCACCATCTTTGTACATCACAGAGAGCGAAAATGAGTGGGACATACAGAGCCAACGAGATAAAAACAAAAACAAAGAGGTGACTAGCCATATTGACAGTGAAGTGCACCTCTTTTTCAATGGGGTCTCTGCCTTTAGTGGTGTCAAGCGTCCTTCTGTAAATCATCTAATGTCTAGGGTCACGTTAATAGAAATTGTCAAAAAGATGAACAGAATATGCTACTGTGAAAGGCAAAAGCTAAATGTTTCTAAATCATAATTCTTAATGTCTTTGAGGAAATCCTTAGTTTGTGTGTCCACGAGTTTGTGAACGGACTATGGTACAATATACAAATAGGCCTACATATAAAATTGCTCTATTAAAAATGTATTCATGAAGGCACTCCCTTTACACATTGAAGGCTATGACAAACCATGTTCATTAACATTTAAACTGATAAAATTTGAGGTGGTAAAACTTGTATGGTTAGATCATTGACAAAACAAATAGCCATAGGACACATTTTTCATTAAAAAGAGGATGTTTTTCAAACGATATAGTGTCTTTAGGTCGAAATGTAAAAAAATTGAAAATTTGTAACTGTACATTTGTAATCCGACAGTGACGAAAAGTAACATGATATTGAAATGTACAATACAATAATTGAATAGATGCAGCCTTTTATACTCTTTGCATTAAGTGTAAAAAATATTAGCTTTAAATTGGTTTGGATAACACTCAAGTTAATATAGTTCTCTGTCCATGTAATGGTCTACGTATTTAAGCCTCACTCCTCTCTGGGGTGTCATTAGATCTGAAAGACACCCTGCGAGATGCTTTTTAAACTAAACACACTCCATTTTAAAAAAAATGTTCCCTGAAGTTACTGGCAATGGTAATGATAATCACATTTTTACTTAATGCAAATCTTAACTTATAACTAAAAACATATGATCCTTCTCTTCCTATACCTTCTCAGAGCAAAATATTTTTGGGGCAAAAAGAACTTACTTGACAGAGCAGCACAAACATCCATTTCGTAACTCTAACCATTCCTCATAGAGTTCCCCATCTTGGCCAACAGACATTGATTTCTCTATTGAATCACCTAAATAGATAAACAAAGATGGGATTGTCTTACAAAATAAATGAATTCTTTAAAACAATATATTTTTTCCTCTAAATTCTTTTTCTTCCAAAACATCTTGTATGAGCACAAATTACACGGATCTGTCAGAAGTATTTAAAGAAATAATTTAAAAAAAAAGAATTTCCTTTACATTTTGCTTTTGGTATGTAGGCAGAATATAACAGATTGACATTTCTTGTAATTTCTGAAAAAAACAGTCTTACATTATATTATTTGAGTCATTCTCTAAAGAATTACAATCTCAATAACAATAACATCTAGATCACTTGTGTAGATACTTTGAAATTAGACTTTGATACCTTCTCCAAATTCATTTAAAATGACTGCTATTTTTTTCCCATGCTGTTCTGTAAGAATGTAATTCAAAAGAGTAGTTTTTCCAGATCCTGTAAAAGACAATACATATATTTAGGGTCAAAAGTGAAAAACAAAAAATCAGTTATCTGTCAAAAAGAAATTGGTGGTGAATGATATATATATATATAGATGATAATAAGAAAAAAATGCATTCTTTTAAATTAAGCAATAAATAAAAGAAGTGAAAAGAATTATAGCTTTCTTTCTTTCTTTATCAATAACCTTTAAGTACCTTTCGGTGTAAGGTTAGAATTATAGCAATAATGACATAAATTGAACAACACTTAACATATCATGTATACTGTAAAAAAAATGTCTTTAGACTTTTCCCCAAATTTTTATTTCTTCTTCTTACATTAAAAGCTGTCACTTCAGGGGTGAAGAATCCTTAGCTTTAAACATTTTTTCTTAAAACATTCTGTGTCTCAAGAGGTTTTAATATCACTTGGATGGTAATTAAGAGTGTAAAGGCGTGTCTATTCTTGAGTGCGGGATCATGAATGTATGTGGCATTATTTAATTGATTGTCTTTGAGAGAGGGTTTTGCTTGATCTTTTAATCCCTTAAAAAAGATGATCAGCTTGTCTCTTTTCCTTGTCTCCCGAAGGGGCTCTGGATTGGGTTTGTCTTGGTCATTTGATTTTTCTTTCTTTATTTGTGTAAACTTGGTCTAAAATTTTGTTTTGGTTTCTTGGTTGCAATCATTCTGCCCAGAGTGGTAGAACCTCCCAGTTTATATCAATTGCTGAGGGGGTATCCACAAGGGCTACAGTAATTTGTTT
>JARBEQ010009104.1:0-16253 GCA_030265355.1 Tritonia tetraquetra | reverse complement strand
GGGAGAGAAAGAGTAGCCCCATCCATCATCTCATAGCTCCCTGAAGGAGCATAAGTTATCATACTTTGTTGCTATTTCTGTAGCTGATTTTCTGATGTGTTGGGATGCTGGCACCAATGTACAAAACACAACGCTGAAGACCAGGAGTGATTTGGGAGGTTTCTCTCCCTAGACTGGTTGTTGTCTTTGGTTCAATCTACCCATGATTATTTAGTCAGTTTACTTCTCTCAGACAGACTGCCTTCCGACCTGATACGTATTATCCACCTAGACCTCCTAGAGGTATATCTCACATAATGTGGGAGCTTTCAAATCAAAAGTTGTCCTTCTGCTAGACAGACTGCTAGTAAGCTCTTGTCTACCCAGCTATTTGACCTCGCTGAGGGTCCAAACGTAAATAACTGTGTCATTTGATGACACTGAACATTGCATTATCATGTGCAATATAAACTGACACCCATTAGTTAAAACAGGAATTGATAAAGACAGAAAAAAGCATTGTCTATCATCACAGGAGGGTAGATAATGTTTCTAAACTGATCAATCTCTGGTTACATACTGGAATGATTAACCTAAAAATTGATGTCACATAATGATTAAACTGATTAGACAGGGATCTGAATCAACTGGTATACGATAGAAACAGGATAATGGTGGGGAGAGCGAACACTGAAAAATAGTTATTAGTTTTACCCCCTTGGCAATACATTATAAGTCATATCAGAGGCGAGGCCTTCAGTTTATAGTCCATCTTTGATAGGACTCGGATTCCAAAAGAAATCCACAGGGCTTGAACCCTAAAAACACAAGGAAAGTCCAGAGGAAAAATTCCCCTCCTGGCCACCAGGATTTAAACCCAGGACCTTCTGCGCACAAAGCAAATTCGCTATGGCAATGCTACGCTGCCCCAAACACACGGATGAAACCTGGTGTTACGATAACATCATGACCATGATAATTTTGTAATTATTAGTTCAAACCACTACCCTGCCTATCATATTTTATTGTCACAGTTATGTGTATTATATCACGTGTATCAACATCATCATTATCATCATCATTATCATCATCATCATCATCATCATCATCATCATCATCATCATTATCATCATTATCATCATCATCATTATCATCATCATAATCATTATCATCATTGTCATCATTATCGTCATTATTATCATCATCATTATCATCATCATCATTATCATCATCATCATCATCATCATTATCACCATCATAATCATTTACATCATCACCACCACCTCCCACCACCACCACACCCACCATCATCATCACTATCACTGTTATGTGTATTATTATATCATGTGTGTTACCATCATCATTGTCATTATTATCATTATCGTCATCACCATTATCATCTCAATTATCCTCCTCTTCATCATCATCATGAAACTGTTTTTTCTCAAAGAGTACAACTTTCTGTTCTCAGTTCAACAAACACATCAAAAGAGCTGAAGGTCAGAAGCCACCAAAAATAGAGCTGACCATCTCAGCAGAGGCTGTCAAAATTCTTGACCCTAAGAATAAAGTAAGCATTTAAACCAACAGCAACTAAAATATATTATATAATGATTGATTTGATTGTGAGAAATGATTAAATGAATGTAACATGATTGCAAAGAATGTCAGAAACAGCATTATAGCTCACAGGGCTGATGCTAAGTTTAGTCACATGTGGGCTTAATTTAGTGACAGTTTGGATAAGACGCTGGTCTATCATAGTTACTTTCCCAGCGTCCAAGTATCCAAGTTTCAGGTTTCAAGTTGTTAGTTTTACGCCATTGGTAACTCATTATAGGTCATAGTAAAGGCAAATAAAACTTTTTTTTATATGATGCAGGTTTGTTGCCGCTCGAGTGAGCCAATTAGAATGAAGTTTTGTGCACAAGAAAACCAGGAAGTGCATGTAGTAATATTCTTCTTCTTCTTCTTCACCTCTCAGCTCCCTGTGGAACACAGGCCGTCAAAAATGGTTTTCCACTCTCTCCTGTCTTGAGCTAAGGATGTCAGGTCCCTACAAGTCTTCCTCTCCCTTTTCATCTCCCTCTCTGTCTCTCTTCTCCCTGTTGTTCTTGACCTGCCCCTGGATCTACTCCCTTGCAGGTTCCATGTCACTTTGCTTTGCAATGTTTTGTCTCGGTTGTCACAAGGTGTGACCTATCCACTTCCTTTTCACAATGTAGTAATATGTTTTGTTGTTGTTCTCCACAGATGATATTGCATCAGTATCCACTCCATCGTATTTCCTATTGTGCTGATGACAAGTCGGATAAACGAATGTTCACCTTCATTGCCAAGGCAGCTGACAACAACGACCATTTTTGTTATGTCTTTGACAGTGAAAAATGTGTAAGTTTTATGTTTGAAAAGCTGTCAAAATTTGTAGTGGTTGTTTACCACTAGGATCCTGGTGGTCAAATGTTGGGACTGATCAGGTTGCAATCTGCCTCATAGCAGTCTTCAACATTTCATCTCGATTCTTTGATGACAAAACAATTTTGCTCATTGATTTTTTTCAGATTTTTTCCAATTTTTCTTTCTTTTTTTTCAATAAAAAATAATTCACATCTGAATTTCTTCAATTTTATGTCACAATCCGGACCCTTTTTTTCATGTATGGGCAGCCAAGTGGTTAAGTGTGTCTGAATTTTGTAAGGCAGTTTGAATTATGCGATATTGAAATGTGAATTTCAACCTTTTGTCTATACTGTGTGGTGAAGTGGGTGATGGATTGCTCAAAGGATTTTAAAAAGCCTGACAAAAATGGACGATTGGTTGGTGGGGAGACTCAAGATATTAGCTCCTCAAACAAGTGGGCTAGTCTCCTATCAGAACATCCCTGATTTAAAACACAAAAGATAAAAAGGAATGATTATTTCAATTGTCATTATGTGAATTTTTAGAAATACATTTGAAATCTTTTCAATCAGCAACAAATATAGACCCAAAGAAAAGGATAGGAAAAAGGGAAGATGTAATTGTTATAACAACCAAAGAAATTAACTAGATATTATTTATTTCTCTAGGTATACACAGTGGACAACAGCTAAATCGAAAATGGCCAAACTGAATATAGCAAATAATTAAAAAGAAATTGTATCCCCTTTTTTTTTCTCTTTCTAACAGTAAACTGAACCACCATTTAAACGGAAGTAGATCTATTGGACCCATAGCATTCATTTAAAACATTTTTTACTGTATATATCTATTTCTATGATGAAAAAACATTGAATACAAATCAAAATTTGAGTTAATGTGTTTACGTTTCTCATCCCTACAGGCAGAGGAGATCACTCTAACCATCGGGCAAGCCTTTGAATTGGCATATAAAAAATTCATTGAATCATCTACCCAGGATGTAGACCTCAGGAAACAGTTTCTACTTCTTCAGAAAAAGGTACATCTAAAAATGAAGGAGCATGTCTGTTGTAAATCTCTTATTCCTCTTTACTAAGTTTCCTTGTGGGGCACTGCAGTGTAGCAGTTACGCTTTCGCTTTATGCACAGAATGGTTCAAATCCTGGCAGAGATGTGTGGGTTTTTTCCGTTGGACTTTCTCAACTTTTTATTGCTCTAACTTTGTGGATTGCTTTAGGAATCAAGTCCCATCAGAGATGGACTATAAATTGGAGGTCCTGCTTTTTGTATGACCTAGATTTGTATTTTAACAACTTTAGACTTTTAAACTTGCCTGTTAAGGTAGAATCTGACATTTTCCTCTGTTGTGTTGTTTCTTTATGTTACCTTAAGTGTTCAGTGTGTAATCCAAATATTAAGTCTTCCTGTCTGGGTTCGGTTTTAACCAAACCATAATGTCAGTCAGTCAAATAGTCCAATAAGATTCAGATTCAGATTCAGAAAACTTTATTTATCCCCGGAGGGCAATTACATCTGACACTTACAACAAACAATACGGAAAAGAAGAATATCAAGTTATAGCATCTAAGGAATTCTGTGAGTAACACCAACTAAAATAATCTGTTCCTAAACATTCCGTGTTTTTATGGTCATTAAATAGTGTGCTCGAAACACAACTTTCCATTGGTCACAGCTTTATAAAACTCCCCTTACTATGCTTTGATACTTATGCAGTTTGAGAATTACACTAACAGTATGAACTGTTGCCTCATTATTTTAGAATAGAAGAATGGCTGGAAAGTATTGACATGGTTATGTAACCTGATACACACGGAACAAAGGTTATTATTATTATCTATATTTTACTCTCATTATAGGTGAATTCATTGCAGTTTGAAAATGATGTGTTGAAAAAACGATTGGCAGAGCTGGAGAAACTCAAGGACAGTTCAGATGTTGAGCAATATAAAGTTAATAACCAGGTATGTGAATGTTGCTGCAAGGATGGAGGCAGATTTGTTTTGTTTTTTTATTTTCGCAATGTGTCATCCTTTTTTTCTCTCTGTGATTATTGGTATTCATAATACTCATGATTATAATTGTTTACTTAATTTGTGATTTTGGTATATAAATTTTGGATAAAACTGAGTGTTTCTTTTTTCACTTTTCTGAATAGGCTATAAGATCACTATATATTTTAAAAGGAAGCATGTTACAACTTTTAAAAACAGATTAATGTTTTATATCTAAAATCACAATGAAATCAAGCATTTACTTCCTTTTTCCCCCCCTTCTCATTACTTTTTCTATACATTTTATGCAATATTATCTTTCTCAGCTTTATATATTCACATGGCAAACTTTTAACTTTCCTCACCTGTTAAAATTATCTCTATATCTATTTGTCATTCATGAAGTACGTTGTTGATATTAATGGTTCAGATTAAAAAAAACAACAACCAACAAACCATTAAACATCATTTATAAATGATAGAGGTAGTGAACATAAAGAATAGATATATCACAGTTTATTATACAAGTGTGATCTATTTTATACAAATACGACATGTTGAACTCTTCTTTAAAATCTTCATATTATCGTCACACTCGTTCCACAATTACCCAAGTCACTTTTTGTTGTTTCGAGAAAACTGTTAGAAACTATCATTCTTGGCTTGTAAGTCATTGACACAGGCAACTGTGGGTATTTGCTTAAAACATGGAATATGCTGAACACACAAATCAATTTTAGGATTATTATAGATAGATTAGCGAAACAAAAAGCTGGAATCTCCCAACAATGACCTGGGCGAACGTATGGCGTTATGTTTTTCATTTTGAAATGTTTTCAAGGGAATATGAATAAAGAGTAAAACTTTCTCAACAATGTCAAAACTGACAGATTTGTTTTTACATCTGAACCCATCATACCAGAATTGTAAATTGAGGTAATGACTATTGATTTGAAGATGAAGTCAAACCTGTTATGAAATTTCCATCCAAACTCCTGCCATCTTTCCCCATTCAATGCCCCAACATGAAATTCATTTTTCAGATTGAAATGGGTAGATCAGCTTGATTATATATCATTATATGTGTATGAAAGCAATTAAAACCTGACACCTTTAAAATAAAAGTCTTTCCTAAAATGTCCCAAGACAATGGATAATAACATTAATGTCTTTGATTTTCAAATCCAAGTTCACTCGCTTATAAGAAAAACACTGCTGCCGGTTGCACTTCTACATTGAAATTAATTGAGCTTTACAATAGATTGACACTTGATATTCTTTTTTAAAGACAAGCAATATGTTTCTCAATATAATTCTTAATTGATGAGAGATCTCATAACAAGTAATTCATAGTTTGAATATTTGATCCAAATTTTATTTGGGGAATTCAATGGGATATGAATGTTCAAATGTCTAGAGTTTCTTAAGACAAATCATACATTTGCTACATCTACTCCATGTCACACCTGCTTTTAAAATGTTTTTTCTTAATTTTTTCTTTATTAATATGAAAGGCACAGTTATTAAAATGAGATGCAATACAAAGATAAAAAAAATTGAGTACAGATATACACCATTTTTATAGCCTTTGAATCTTACAACACTCACAAAGCATTTATCCATCTGTTGTGCTTTGTCCTCCTCCATCAACACGCATTCCTCAATCAGTGTTGAACTGTATGAAATAATCACATAAAAGAATTTTCAAATTATCAGGTTATTTGATAATAATTTTTTTAAAGTGAATTTGAGTCTAATGATAGCTGCAATCGAGTAAACTTATCAACCTTTTATGAAATCTAATTTTTGTTTCAGAAGGAAATAAATTCTATAATGAGAAAGGAGGATTTTTGAAAATCACTCTCCCACTAGCCAACCCTCTTATGGAAGGCTGACAGCAAACCCTAATGAGGTTGAATAAGAAAAAAGCAGGCTGAAAAAAATGGCCATATTTAAAAAAAACAAATTTTGGTTTTGAAAATCAGTTTGCTATTCCTCAATTTTCCTTCTCCACTTTTTAAGAATTATCCAGTTACCACATTTGAAATTGATTTTTTAATGCCATGTATTCCACACATTTTGCATGAGCATACTCTCTGAGATGCGTTATTATTAATGAACATGCATGTGCCACTCACCAGTTAAATGACATTACAAGTGTAAAGCTAAACTTGAGAGAAAGTTCCACTGATGATGAGGACAGTCCTGTCTCGTATGAGGTAAGACAGCTTGCTTTGAGTCAAGTTAAAAACAGGCTGAAATCAGTTCAATCTCTAAGTAATGTCACAAATTTCATTGACAAGTAGGTTATATTGCTTTTCAAATTGGATACGTCTAAATTTTGATGACATTTTTTGTGTGATTTGATGCTTCCCCAAATTATCCTATCTTCAATGGTGCTGGTTGTTTATGATAGATATTATTTGTGATGATCAAAAGTAATTTGTATATTTTACCTTAGTCACAATACTGAACTGGAAATTGAATTTGAGATTTAAGTTGCTAAAAAGAACTCTCAAAGTCAGAAAACTATATTGACATATGCTTGATATTTTGTTGTATTTTCAAGAATTGTTTGAAAAGTATAATTATATAATTAAAATATGACAAATAATTTCTTTTTAAAAGTGACTTTAATGAACCCCAGATATTCTCATGAAAAAATACTACTTTGTTTTTACTTATCTATGCAGAAATCATCTTTTTTTCCTGCATCATATCAGGAATTTTATATTGTCAGTAGACAAAATATGTATTTTAAAATGTGTTTTTAGATGTGCTCGTCTTTCAATTGCATTTTCCCTTAAAATGACTGCCTTTGTTAAAATCCCACCTTCCAACCACTGAACCATCACTATCCCTGCTCACTCCAACTTATTAGAGCCTCAAAATTCACTTTTTTAATTATTTTTTTTACACTGTTGTACATTTTTTTTCAAAAGCTTTGTGAATTGTCTCTTGCTGATGATGCATAGTGTTTAACTCATAGCTGAATTATTCAATTTGATTTTGTTTTTGAAATGACAGCCTAACAACACTCAAGGTGTCGTTGTTGGCCGAAGATTGGAGAATCTGATAATGGCTGAAGAAAACTCAAATCAACAAACAAATGGCCAAACCTTTCCTCTACCATCACACGCTACTACAGGCCAGACAGGCACTCCTATATGTACGTGAGAGTTATATTGTGTAGATTCTAATAAATCAAATTGTTTGTTTGTTTGATTTGTTTTGTTAGCATTTCAACATGCTTTCAACACAATTAGACAAATTCAGCACCCTTTGTAAATCAGTGAAATGATTGATAGTTGATATTGAGTCGACTCCAAAGTTAGTGCTGCCTTTAGATAGTTTTGCTTGATTGCATCGCTGTAATACCCGTAATCTTTAAAAAGATGCTACGGCCGGATTCAATGATTTCAGAGAATCAGGTGATCAACCCATGTGTCTATACACAGTAATTGGCATATATACAATGACTGGGAGAACTACTTTGTAAACTACTGGGTGCCTATAGAAGTCTGTTGTAATACTTTGGGTGCCTATAGATAGTATCGATATAAGCATCATTTTCGTACTCAAGCTTTCAATTTCAACTTTTAATTAATCCTTCAATTATTAACTTACATTCTGAATACCTTTGTTGGATTTGTAAACTTTAGGATAAGTAAAATGGAGTAGTAAGAAATTAGTTGATGAAAATATATTTGTTTTAGACTTTTGAAAATTTAAACTGTCAAATTTAAACTTGAAATTTATCAGCAATTTCATTATCTTCTCAAATTGCTACTGCATGCAAGGGCGCATCTTAGCAATGATTTGTTAAAAGAATTAATTTGATTCAAGTTGTTTGTGTAGTTTCTTTCAAGTGTCCACATTTTGATAAAGTTGTGATGTATATTCTATAATTGCAGTGAATCCTCCACCTCCAAACATGAGAACAACAAGGCATGGAAGTTTCACCAATGGCAGGACAAATTCTTTCAACAGTAGTACCAATAATAGTAAGCGATTCAAGTCAAAATTATCTTTTCATATCTCTGTTTTTAAACTCTTAAATGGAAGGGAGGTGAATGAGAGGTCAAGTCAGCATAATTCCATGGTGAGGGTTATCTTTTCAAATCCACTCCAGGCACTTTGTTGTTTTCTTGGCCAGAAAACTTTACTCCGATTGTCTCACTTGATCCAGGCTGCGAGTTGAGGAAACAATCCACAATATACCAGTGTCCTATCTAATATGATAAATTATCCTTTCACGCTACTGAAACAGGAATAAGCAATTGAGTCATTGGTAAACTGATATACACATGAAAAATACTCAATGAATTCCTCACTCGTATTGTCGAGATTATTAACCAACAGTATTATGATTAAAACCAAATGAAGTGATGATTGCTCTGTTGTATAAAAACAAGGGACATGTCTCACTTGCTAACCTTCATGACTGTGCCTCAACTCTGGACTTTTCCAGCATCGGTGACTCTTCGAAGAGCTTACCTCCTGTTTCATACCCCTTAAGATCATTAAGGCAAGCAAGCAACCCACAACAAGGAATGAACTTGGAGTTGTTGCAAAATTTTACATATTGTATTTTATTTTGTTAGGTTCGGTTGTTTGGTTATTTTTTCCTTAGAATTATTGTTCTCGTCTTATGTGTGTAAAGTAACATGGAGGAAACAATGACATTTTGTATTATTGATGCATTGACAGATAATACAGGTATAGGAGGCCCTTCAAACCACACGGATGCTTTTGGTATGGCAGCATTCAACCCAACACCACCTACTGAGCAGGAACTCATGGACATACGTGTAAGTACTGAGTTATTTTAAAAAATTGAGTATAATTTCTTGAGAGATAAACAACTTTCAAAATATAGAAAGATCTCAGCAGGTGAATAAAAGTTACAAATTTTTGTTTTTGAATGTGGATTAAATGGTAACTCTGCTTCCCCAGAGACTTTGACTAACACGCTCTAATAACTGAGCTGTCTACGGCTGTTTTTCTGGCACTTTCACATTTTCCTATTTTCATTGATACTATTCATAATCCCACTCAAAGAAGAGACAAGAGGAGACCATCTCCTCTGGGTTTTTAACTTTTGTTGGGTGAGAAAAAAATCATATGAATGGGTAAAGGGAAGTAACTGAAAAATCCTTATATGACATACTCTGTTTGTAATTATCCAGGTGATAGTTCTCACTATCACAAAAAAATAGCAAAGTACATTTCTATGAATTCTCTTTGTTCAAACAGTTTTATTAAGGTAGATAAGCTAACATGATATATGATAGACTTGGCATCCTACCCACGTGTCTGCATAACATTACAAAAACTGGTTTGAACTCGGGAAACCAGGGTTAAAATGATTTTTTTGGGGAAAAAATTGTATCATTACAATTTTCACATTTCAAAATCAAAATTTAAGCATGATTACAGATATATCTTTATCCAATCTGATTGAGGAAATGGGTTCTCTTCAGGACAAAGATCTATTTCACCTTTTTTTGTTGTTGTTGCTCTTTTAGGGCTCTATCGACACAGGTAGGTCATTTCAGCACCCGCATTATATCTTTAATGAGCCCTCCTTAAATTAGAAAATTAAAACCAAGAGAGTGAAAAACAAAATATCTTATGAGAAAGGCATTTGCCTTTGATAATTAGGATTAAAAGTGGGAAAATGAAAGCTTCATTCTAATGATGAATATTAAAGACAAAAGTATTTTACATGCTATCCACAGGCTGGTTTTAGCAGAGGTCTTTCATTTGGAACGGATGATTTTCACCTTGATGACCTAGACCCCTTGAGCCAAAAGTAATGGACCAGACCAACAAAGAGAGACATCCACAGCAGTTATTACGGACTGGCTACTTATGCAGCGTTATCGTTCTGACCAAGTTTTAACTTAATTAAAAGTGATAACTGAATTGTGATACTTTTATGAAAATTTTGAAAGCTAACTTGCCCCAAAAAGTTTTCTTTAATGTTATTTCAATGAAATAAAACCCGTCATTGAAAAAGTGCTAATTGTACATAGTGTATGTATTTTTAAATGGTGTAATTAAGAGATTATTGATAAATTTATATCGCAGTTTATATGGCGGACCAAGTGCAAATGATGGTAATTTGATGGTTGTATTGTGTTTGTTCTAATTAATTTTTTGGGTTATATATCATGTCTTAAAGCTTTAATTTGACCGTTGAAAAATACCCAAGAAATTTTTTTAAAATGTATGTATGCAACAAGCCAAGAGAATCTTTTTTTTGGTCTCCGCTCTCTGGGCATTGAGTGTGATGGCCCACGAAAACCCTATCAAACATACCAATGTGACATTTTCAGTTTTTAACTCTTGACAGAAACAAATGGCAAAGGGAATTTCCTTAATCTCTTGGTTGGACAAGAGACTGTTGTTTTACAATCAAACATTATCTTCCCACTAAGTTACATACCTTTTTACTTTGACCTAGTGACCTAGATTTCCTGGATCGCCTTACATAAATTGTTGTATCAAATGAAAGCATCACCTAAAACGTAAATAGAAGCAAAAGCAAAGGGAGGTCTCAATTTTCATTTGCATACATTTGACCTGACCTAAAAAAATAATTAAATGTTGCTTTATTGATATGCAACACCATTTTCACAATCATGAAAAAATATTTAAGGCTCAAATTCCCCCATATTAGCTAATACAAAATGCACATAATGTAACACAAGGGGTTTTATTGAGCATTTGTAGAGGAATTGTTGGTTTTAAGTGCTTCCCATAATGGTAAAACTGATGAAGTTTTATTTTGTTAGTGTTGCATTACTGTATGTATAAAATCTCTTTCTGCACATTAGTGTTTGTGGTTGACTTTTTTTTTTGTTTGTATTTTTGTTGCTGTTTGCTGAAGAAGGGTAATACCCGAAACATTCTGTGTCATTGTATTATTGTCTTTATTGGAAGTTTTTTTTTCCTATTTTTCTCTACTGTACTTATATACAATATATTGACAAGCATTAGTTTACTTTGTTTAAATGCATTTGTTGATGTGTTTTTAATGAAAAAGGGGGAAAGATGCAGGTAGATATGGAAATTGTTTTTAAAGAAGGAGATCAAATGTCTATGAATTTCTTGATAACAGACTGTATTGAAAATTATTCGTTGCAGAACTTCAAATGTACATTTTTAAACGTGTATTATACTGCATTATGAGCCATAATATTAATATCATTGTTTTGTCTATAAATAATGGCATGTAAGCATGCAGTTGATTATGCATCAAGTTTGATATTTTACTTTTTGTTGATTAAAGGATAATATGTACTTTAAAATAAGAATTCACTGGATGTCTTGTTAAAGCTAAAATTGTGGATGCAATGTAATGATGATGATTTATGTTACTGACCCTAAAAGGTCATTCAACTTGTTACAGGCCTACAATGTACTTAATGATACAGGGATGAAGTTTCCTGGTACTGCATTTAGGGGACAATTTTTAATCTTTTTAAAATTTGTTATCTCCATTCATTTCATTTGATATTACACACTATGACAGTGATATATTTAAAAGGTAAAGATATTACTTAACTTGTCAAATGGATAACTGGCATCAGGCTTTTTCTGGTTAAAAACACAATAACATGAAAATCACATGACTCTTCAGTTTGTGTGAAGCAACCTTTCAAAGATGAAAAAAAAACATGTGTACCTAATTTTATCCTTGCTATTGTTACAATGGGGATTACTTAATGTTTCTATTTTGAAGAAAGTTGATGAATGTAGGTGTCAGATTTTGAAGTTAATATCACTTTTTGATATGATGTTTAATCATTGTTGTTGATGTTGATTCTTCCTCTGTTAAACTACTCTAGCACTGATTCAGCCTTATGTTCTGCCCCAAATAGTACACAAGGCACTCATATGCAAATGCACATTACTATTATATGTGAAATAATGAATTGTAGACAATCCTTGTTAGAGTGAATGAGATAGGATGTTCATCTATTCTATAGAGACCTATGTTCCAGTTCTATGAAGACTTGCACTTGCGCAGTGGTTAAGTCACTTGCCTTTGGATGTGGAGGTCCAGGTTCGAGTCCTGCTGTGTGCAGGATTTTTTCTCTGGATCTCTCAAGAGTTTTCATGGTGGTTGATCACCTGCTTGTGCTGAATTCTTAATCCAGAGTTTTTTTTGGGTATTTGCCCAACTTTTGCCCCTCCCACTGTGATGTTGTACAAAAAGAGAATTGGAATGGATGAGGGAGAATGATAGAATAACTTTCATTTTGTAACCCAGGTAGAGAAATATGTTTGCATAAGTCTGTGGACGAATAACATCTTCACTGTCTTGTCCCTCTGTCTGAATACTGTATCCTACCAATTGAGACCTTTGAATTTAACTTGATTTATCTTAGCTGGGCCGTGTAGCTTAGTGGTGAGCAGAAGGTACTGGATGGGATTTTTTCCTTTGAACTTACTCAAGTTTCATGGCACTGACCCCCATGTATTTCATATGGAATGAAGTCCTATCAGAGGGACTATAAATCGGAGGTCCCACCTTTGATATGACCTACAATGTGTTGCCAAGAGTGTAAAACTACCATCTTTAAAATTTTTAAAAGATTATTTTTTTAAATTATCAAAACTTTGTATTCTGATCGATGTATAGGACAAAATTTGACTTGAATGTTTGATTTTCCTTTTCTTTTTCTTCAATGGTTTGGTAAGTTTTATCTTGTCAATGGTTTTAAGCGAGTCAGACCTATTTTCATAGCTTTGTGCTTCTGTTCAATTCAACATGAGAATACGCAATTTTTTCATTATTTAAACTTTTATAATTTTTTTTTGTTCCACGGAAGGAGCTATGAATACTTTATGAATATTATAAATTTTGAAGTGGTGATAAGGGGATGGAACGAAAACATGAAAGAGACTGAGAGAGAGAAAAAGAGATAGAAAGAGTGAGAGAGAGAGAGAGAGAGAGAGAGAGAGAGAGAATGAATATTTATATTATCTCATGACACAAACTTTGACCTCTTGACCTCATTGTTCTAAGGACGCTGAAAGTTTGAATGCAAATCATGTACCTAATAAAGAGTTGATGATGACCTCATATGTTCAGTTTTTGTCTTTTTCGGTTATCTCTCTCTCTCTCTCTCTCTCTCTCTCTCTCTCTCTCTCTCTCTCTCTCTCACTCTCTCTCTCTCTCTCTCCACCTGTTATATTTTATCCCCGACCCATTTAGTGGGTTGATCTCCTTTCTTGGTTAGGTTTGATTTTTTTCACTCTTAGTATTGATCTAATTACAGTTGACAACACTTTATTTAATGTGTTGGGGGAGCGGAAAAAAGATCAACACATTAGAAGTTCAACATAACTGTTGGACTTCTCCAGGGTCATCGACCGTGCATGAATTTTGACTAAAAATACGAATGGTTTGGTCTAGTCTGATTTGTTTATTTGTTTTTTTGGGGGGTGTTTTAGGGCACTATCGACACATGTAGATCATTTCAGCGTCTGATACAGTGAACGAAAGATGCTCGTTGCATTTTGTGTTGTTTGTTAGCTGTGGTCTAATGACTTTGAGGGCAATACCAAACAGGTACAACCATGTTGGGAAGGCCTCAAGTGAAGATCCAGACCAAGAGGTCACAGGGCCTGGTAACGGGCCCTGGGGTGTCAGCCCACCACTAATCTAATGTACAGTGAGATCATTTTCTACTTGCCCAAATCAAATGGATTAAAAAAAATAGGTGTATGCCCGACTCAAGGATTGATCACACGACGACTCATGCATGGAAAAGGACGATTATTGGAAAATGGAATGTAAAGAAATAGAGTTTGTAAATGAAGTAAAAAAAAGATTAATATAATAGATATTTTGGGAATAACAGAAACTAAAAAGAAAGGCCAGGGAATAGAAAATCTAGGTAGTCATACACTCGTCTGTTCGGGTGTCAATACTAATGCAAGAGCAGGAGAAGCTTTATTACTAAGAAACAATTTATATGAACTCTGTGACTTGAAGTTCATAAATGAGCGACCCATAGAGACTGATATTGAATTTAAGTCTAAGAACATCAAATTAATTGTAGGATATTGTCCAAACGAAGATGCATCAAATGAAGAAAAAGAAGACTTTTACCACCAGTTACAAATAGCCACTGATAACACCAGACGAAACCAGGAAATTATGATGATATGTAATCTAAATACTAAGGTAGGCAATAAGCATGACAAATATTTTGGAGCAATAGGTAAAGAAGGTGAAAATACAGAAAGTGCCAATCAGGAAGTATTACAAGATTTCTGCATCCGAAATAACCTTAAAATAGCTAACACTTTTTTCAAACAAAGATGTACATAAATGGACCAGAGTTTCAGAAGAAAGGAATTTGAAGTCAATAATAGATTACATAATAGTTAGCGGTCATCTGTTCTATAATACCAATGACGTCTGAGTGAAAAGAGGAAATTTCTTTATTGGTAAGAGCTAACAATAAAAACAAAAATGTCAACTTTTAACTCAATTCAAAGAGAGATAAAATTAGAAATGCTAGGATTAGGGAAGAAGTAAAAACTGAAAGTCTGGAAATGAAAATAGATAAAAATCAATTTAGATGGTTTGGACGCATAAACAGAATGAAAGATAACCGAATTCCTAAACAAATACTAGAATGTAAACAACAGGAAAAACTACCTAGAGGTAGACCAACGAAAATGTGGCAGGATGCAGAAATGATAAAAAAAGAGGGGATCTAGGCTTGTAGAAGCAAAGAGGATGTCACTGAATAGGGTTCAATGGCGAAAGTTTGTATATCACCCATAAACCTTACACCAAAAGGTACTAAAAAGGTTATTGATGAAGAAAGAAGAAAATATAGATATGATAAGAAAGTTCATGCTTGCTTTATTGATCTACAAACGGCATTTGATTTTGTGAAAAGGAAAGAGTTATGGAAAACCCTCAACGTACATGATGTCAATAACAACTTGGCAGAAGCAATAAAATCATGTTATGTGAAAAGTACTGTCCAGATTGCAGGTAACCATTGAGTTCAAAATAGATGTAGGCGTTAGACAAGGTTGCATCCTTAGTCCATTGTTGTTTATGACACTAATGGATTCGATATCAAAGCAATGCAGGGTTATGACCTTAAAAGTAGGAATGTGGAAATTAAAACAAGTTCAGCTAATAATGGAGGCGAGGTTGCCGAGTGGTCTAGACAACGGTCTTCCATGGTGAGGGTCGTGGGGTCGAGTCCGACTTCAGGCACTTTGTGTTTTCCTTGGGCAAGAAACTTTACTCCGTTTGCCTCACTCGATCCAGGTGAAGAAATTGGGTACCAATTTTCAAATGAGAATTGGGAAAGTATACTGCGATAGACCTTTGGTCCCAAAGTTGGCGGCATAACGAGGTTTCATTGTAATTGCGTATGTATTAGCTGTTACAATACAATGCAGCATGGGGTGGAGAGTAATCGAGGTAGCACCCTTAGATGGGAGACAATCGTGTCTTATGGGCATCCCTCACCTGTGGCTCCAGGTAGCTGCATCATGCGACAGTGGTCAAACCGAATACCCAAGGCGGCGGTCGAAAACTTCAGACTTCAGAAAACTCACTACTTCAGCGCAGACAGTGACGTCAGCGAAGAAAGGGCTGCGAGTCACGAAGCAAGTCAGATTTCAAGTTCACGTTTCTATGCAAACTTAAGTCAAATTTCAGATTTAGGTCTCTAACGAACTCGATGGCTTGTAAGGAGCTTGGAATTCGGGTCACACACGCATAGCATATCAAAGACACTGTGATCAGTATAAATCACCCGCAACATCAAATAAATTGGGATTCGTAAATCAACTCTATCTCTCTCCCCCCCC
>JARBEQ010008993.1:0-16255 GCA_030265355.1 Tritonia tetraquetra | reverse complement strand
TCTGTCACTTAGAGCCATAATCGACGTCATATTGAGCCTACTGGTGTATACTGTCTACCTTCTTCTTCAACCTATTTGAAGTTAAAAGTACAATACAACACTACAACAGCTTACCTATTTTAAGATGTTTGTTTACAGCATAATGTTTGTTTCAGGGTTCCCACTCACAATTTATTAAAAAATTCAAGACCAACTTAATGAATTTTCCACAAATTTTATGTACCATGGCGATTTAATATGTATTATCATTATATGAGCCTGCTATAAAATATAGTCTCTGGATTGTTTTGCCAGATCAAATATTGTATCTATATTGTTATAACATCATCCTCGTTTTTTATGGCTTAGTGTTGGTATTTTTACTTTCAGTGATTGCTTTTACTGGGGTCAAGTTCATTCACGTCTGATTCATATGTAAGGATAATCCAACACAAACTGGTTTTCCACTTGTAATAAGATATTAAAGACTATTCTAACTAAAACCATGAACCAGATCGGTAAAGAGAAAACGAAAGTAGAGCTTTAGAATGCAGCGAGTCGATGTTCGCAATGGCAGACTAGATACCAGCGAAGCCCCGGATCTTAAAATAATTGCCGTTGACGTCCGACCGAGTGATTAAATGAAGAAATTCATTTCAAAATACTACATTACAAATTACAAAATTGAATCGCAATCTAGACGTGTCCAGCTAGGCACTAAACAAAGTTAATGTCAACGGGGAAGCTGAAGCACCAGCGGGATCAAGCAAAATCTTTGAGATCCATGACAGAATTACTTCTGATTCTTGTATTGAACTCACAGAGTACAAAGTAAATAGATAATACAGACAGTAGTAGTAGTAGCAGTTGTTCAGCAAAAATGGTATTGTAATCATCTGAGCATCGATACAACTCTACTACAGTACGCATTCTTTTCACTGCCAATAAAAGAGTTCCAACATGTCCGGTAAATTTGTGATTTTGCAGAAAATGAGTTCTAATCGCTCGTAACGTCTCCGCTGACCGTCGACATGAAAATCGTAATCCTAAAGAGAAAACATAAGTAAAAATCTGCGTATTTTGCTTCAAAAATCTATTTTTCCCGATATTACTTTAAAATTCAAGACCTTTCTCTTTTCTCTCAAGAAGGTCAAATCGAACTTAGTACGATTTTATCGTAACGATTAGCAGCTACGCACAGTGGGTTGATCCCCTGCTTGGCTTAATATCTTGATCCACAGAAATCCAGCCTCATGGTAGTGCTGGCCCTGCATTGTAATGGATAAAAGGGAACTGGATAAGAAAAGAAAGACGGTACCATGTGAATCTCCAGGGCAGAGCCTTGAAATAACTGCAATTTCTAGAGAAAGAGATCAAACCCTAGATCTGAAAACTGCACTCAATTTAAAAAAAAATGCTACACATAAAAGAATTTTCCTATTTACCAGTCGATGATGAGAATGGTAACTGTGATGTTTGTGGTGGAGTAACCGAAGAACTTCCCCCTCGGCGTAGCTGTCGATGAAAGCTGGACAGGAAAAGGTTCTGGATAGAGGGAAAGTAAAAACAATAAACAATAAATTTCTCATGTTGTCATTATACTCAAATGGTAGGTAGCTCAGGGAATATAACAGACAATCATTCCCAGGCCTGCCAACCCTAACCAAAGTAAAAATGGGGACAAGACTACAGAAAAAAACAGGACATTAATAGAAAGAAAGAAGAAAAAACAGGATTATTCAATAAAAACAGGTAACTTGTTAAAAATGGCAGATGTGCATTCCTGTAACATGTCAATAATGAATAGACTAAAATGAGCAATTCTCATGTCATTAAATGGTAGGTAACTCAGGGAATGAAACAAGACCAAACAAAGTCTGGCTCTCAACAAAGTGTCAAACAAAAACATTCTTTCAAAACTTTGATTAAATAATGATAATGATCCCACAAGCCAAATGAAAATACCTCATAACAAGTCATGCTGCCGTAATACAGTAATAGACAAAAATTAAAAGGTGACCAATAACTGAAATTTAAGAGGAGTACTGATAAATGCTATCAATGAATGTAGGAAAGTGTGACAGTGCCAGAAAAATGGCCGTAGAGAAGAAAAGTGGTTTTGTCTGCTTTGAGGATCGAACCCAACCTGCAAAAGGCAACTCTGTCTCGATAGAGATAGTGATCTACACACTCAACCGGCTGAGCTATCCTCTTCCACTTCTCTTCTCTGTGGATGTGATAGGATTCTGGCACTTTCAGTTTCCTACCTTCATTTATACAAAGTAACCAACAGAAAAGATGACTGACCATCTCGGTTCCCAGCTCCCTCTTCAAGTATTGTCGATTCCTGGGAGTCATCGCACCGTCCCTGAGATAACGACACGCCTGGGACATGAGGAGGTCAAGGGAGGTTTCTAGTACATGGTGAATCACATTCCTGTGGGATCAAGACAGACACATGAATAGGGGTGTCCAAAATATTACAAATGATCACATGACATTTACACACCAGGCACCAATAGCATAATGGATAGCATGCTGATCTGGTCAGCGAAGTCAAGCGATGAAGGTTGTTGCTAGTACTGGATTGGTGACCACTGAAGAGGACCCTGTGCCCATCATCCGGTGCTGTGTCCTTACATTACTTGACTCTCACAGTGGGCTGATCACTTGCTTCGCCTAATATCTTGATCCATAGTAAATACGCCTCATAGAGCGGGCCCTACACTCTAATGGTAACAGGGAAACTGGATAATAAAGAAAGACATTACTCGATTCAAGTGTAATTAAGTACCTGGCTGAGAGTTGTCAGAATGTTAGTGCTGAATCACCTAACAGGAAATGTGCACTGTATACTCCCTTCTAAGCAAAAAAATTTCTGATGTACGAGTTTAGAGAATCACGCTGACCATATAAACCATCTACTTTATCTATTCTATAAGTATGAATATTTGTTAATTGTAGTAGGCATGTTCTGGTCTTTGAAGCAAAAGGTACTGGATTCGAATCCCAGAGGCGACAGCTGTTGTTTTTCTTTAAAAAACCTATTTGCCACTCCCCTGATCTCATGAAGGTAGGTGGGATCAAGAACCTAGTCCTATCAGAGACCAGGACGATAAATTCGTAGGTTCCGTGTTCAAGTTGTGCATGTTAAAGAACACTTGGCAGTTGGAAATTGAAGTGTAGGCTGCAAAAAAAGTCACAGTGGGCTGATCACCTGCTTGGCCTAATATCTTTATCCAGAGTAATTCCGCCTCCTAGAGCGGGCCCTACACTGTGATGGTAACAGGGAACTGGATAAGACAGAAAGTAGATACCTTGGTATGGAGGAGGTGTTTGGCTTGGAGGAGTCCGATGGAGACAGTCTGTGAGGGGATGTAGATCTGGTGTCAGTCTGCATGGAGACGGGGAGGCCACAGAAATAAGGGGAAACTCAAAAATAATCATTTATATAATATATTACAAATAACATATATATCCTAAATCAGCTATATAAATAGCGCCAGTCATTTGGAAAGCTTAACTAATAAATAAATCAATAGTCAATCTTAAAAAATGCTCATTTACGAGATTAACTTTTTTATGGAGTCCATGGGCCATCGATAGCTGAGACCCAGAGCCATGAAAGCTCTGAAAGGTCCAGAGAAAACCAGGATCTCCGCATCCAGAGGCGACTTTACCCTTTGGTTGCTACATTCACCAAAAGACTAAGGGCCTTGGTGTGCTTGCCCAGAACTACGTTTGTCAAAAGGCAATTGAAAATTATTATTTTTTAAAAGCGAATATGTCGGAGTCGCTGGACGACATTCCCGTAATTCATGAGCTATTTCCCTTCGTACAATACATCGATGCCTCCCAGTGTTCTGACTAGTCTAGGCAGTTTTTCTCTGAGCAGGGGGCGTGGCACTTTGGGACCAGATCCTGAGTGAGTGTAGTAAATGATGGATCAACCAGAGACTGGGAGTGATAGGAAACGGCTACTATTGTTCATCGAGTCTGTGGGAGTAGTTGTAGCTCAGCAGTAGTATGGTGTTCACCTTGTAATCGGAAAGACACAGGTTCCAACCCTTCCTGCTGAGTTTTTTTTGCCGTTTCCTTGAGCAAGACACTTGCAATGAACTGCGGCGACCAATCAATTTTGCGGGATGATTAAGAGGCCACAAGTTGTACCTGTTGTATTCCTATGATTATGTATTGTAATGTTATGTAATAAGTCTAATGTATGTATCTATGATTGATTATATATCCACCATTGTAAAATGCCAAATTTCCGAAAAGGGATGAATAAAGTTTGCTTCTTTCTTTTTTCTTTATTACTTTAGACCCAAATCTGTTGTGTGTGCATGAGTTTTCATGTGAAAATCTATTAAGTCGACCAAAATAAAAAAATAAAATTTCAATTAACTGACCCTGGCCAGTTGTCTGACACAGGTGCTAGTCAGGTAGAGCAAGGTCCCAAACGACACACCCGTGACAGGACCATCCAAGGACGGGGTGCTGAAGACAAGGTCAAGGATGGGGTCCCACTCCGTCACATCAAAACTCTAGAATTGTGGGGAGGAAAGATGAAATGGAAAATTTGTGTACTAAACAACTTTTAACAAAATTCTTATGCTTCAAAATTTTTAAGGTGCGTTCTCATAGTGCAATGTATTTTTCAGTATTTTCCACGGCAAATGACCGCACAGACTCCCCCTTCTAATAGTCATAGATTGACTTTAATTACTCCGCAACATGAGGATGGAAGCAAACTACCCGACTTATCAGCGCTGCATCGCTCGGAACAAATTAAATTGGTAAGAAGGAGCGAATAAAAACAAATGCTGTGCGCAAAAAGTACTGAAAAAAAACACACCATGAGAATAAGCCTTTAAACTTCCTTTTTAAAAATACTTGCATACACTATATAGTGTAGACAAGTAAATCATTCCATTCACAGAAAAAATTTCACTCTCGACTCATAGTTGTGGGCACACAACGAGTAAGAAATGCATCTTAGTTATGCTAATTGTAGTTCATTTCGCTACACATGTGGGTCATTAATCAACTGTGACAGGTTTATGGCCGGTTCTCAGTAGTCAGTGCCGGCGGTCAGGGAAAATGTGCAGAGGCTTGGGAAGATCAAAGGGATGATTTTAGTCGCTGTGCCAAAGTAATTTGAATGTGATATTAACGTACCTGGTCCATCATGATCTCTGTCAGATTTGGGCTAAAACAACGAAGACACGACAACGCTTTGCCAATAAGCTTCAACATTCTGTCAACAATAAATAAATATATATTTAATTAAAAAAGTATGTGGACTAGTAACACATTTAAATATTATATTTGTTCGCCTTATGTGCCAAGATCTGCTCAGTTTTCTTATAGTTATAGCTGTAGGGTTTACCACCAAGGCAACAGTAAATATTATGGCCAATACTTGGATAACACCTAAAATTGTGACACTCTTTGTGCCATTCAAGGATTTGGGATGGTGGGCTGATCACCTGCTTGCCTTATCTACCTGATCCAGAGTTTTTTCAGCTTTGTGTTCAGCATGGAGCTGGCCACGACACTCCTTGTGAGGTATAATGTGGTTTGAATAACATTTTATATTTATTCTAATTAATTCTATTGTTGCACTATTCAAATAATCTCTATATAATGTCATCATCCTTCAACACACAACGCTGTATATGGATGCAATACAATCGAAGAGAACCAGCCGCCTAATGAAGATGGCCTTGCACTGTTATTTAAGAGCAGCGTGCTCACAGACACAAATGGATTTAACAGTAACAATTCATAAGTCATGCCCAATGAGCATATTCGGTAGCAATGGCAATGACATCATCTTTTAATTACTGTTCAGTCAGTGAGACCACATGATTTGATGTTGCTCATCAGCAGTGACCTCTTTTACAGCCAATATTGCCATTGCTACTTTTTGTGTTTATTGGCCCGTCTTTGATTAATACTGCTCAGTGTATTGCTCATGGTGCCAGTGAAGAGTTGTGGGCACAGTGGGCTGATCATCTGCTTGTCTGAGATTCTTTGATCCATAGAATTTCCGGCTCTGTATTCAGTTGTGTTTGGAGGTCGGGGTGCCTGCATTTATGGCCGGTCTCTTGCGTGCCTTTCATGGCTGAACATCACTGCCCTGCAGTATCCATGGGGTTCGATCACACAAACAAAATAATTTTTCATCCAGTTTGTTGGTTTGTTTTTTTGTTTCTTACTTGTTTCATTAATTTTTATTTAAAATCTTATTTGATTTGTAATTGTAAAGCGCATAGGGCATGACTTGGTTGTGAATATGCGCTATATAGATCTTTCTTCTTTCTTTATCAATAACCTTTTTAGTACCTTTCGGTGTAAGGTGCTATATAGATGCTTTGTATTATTGTTACTTTTTGTGATGTGGAAAATGCATTAAAATGTTATTTTAAATTCAAAACGATCATGACTGTTACCTGTGCTGTGTTTCCATGAGACCTGTAGAGGGCTGTTCTACATCATCAAGGGATGTCTGTTGTTGGAACAAGGAAGACGTCTGAAACAGCGTGTCGGTCTTAGATATGCCCTCTGACCCCTTCAAGTGCTGGGTAGTAACGTCATCCACAACAACAAAAAAGAAAAGAAGAAAGAAAACTTTAAAAGAAAAAAAAATAATTCTTAAGTTGTAAAGTTAGAAGTATTATGCCATTTCTAACACAAAAAGATCATATCCAAAGACATTATAACAGAACTTGAGAAAAATCCACATTAATCTCCAAGACAGAGCCATAAAAAACTCTGAAAGATCCAGAGAAAAAGATCCCGAACAAGATGGGACTTAAGCTGTTACAAGACAAATTTGTCTCCTCACCATAACCGCAATAAATCAACAGGCAAAACTTGCCAAGTATACGCCTGGGCAAAACTTGTTTACCCTTTCATGGCAGGGTTTGTTTTCTTAATTGTGGTTATATTACTACCACAGACACCAAAAGGTATAACAGGAATTGACAAAAAAAAGAAAAGAAAGGTTGTATTACTCACCCCCAAGACGTGCATGAGATAGCGTGGTCGAATGATGAGAGCAGAGTAGGTTTGGAGCAAGGCCATCAAAGCATCCTGAGGAAATAAGAATGAAATTCAATTAATTTAATTATGAAAACACAATTATATAGAGCTCTTAACCATTAGAGCAAATCAATGGATGTCTGCATTTTTTTTACATGAGATATCATGTAGGCATTAACTCTGTGTTGTGATGCTCTTAAAGTTGTATACACATGCTCACCCTGAGTTTGAGTAGAACATCGGGCAGGAGAAACCTCCACTGTCTTTGGTAGGTAGCCAGTTGTAGGAACATGTTGCACGTCGAATCGGCTTCTCTCATGGATGCTGGACTGAGGTTCACCTGAGCCTGGAGTAAGGCCTGACGGACATACAATCATACACATTACATGACAAATCATTGGTAGGTTGTTTTCATCCTTTTTTTACATCATTCATTCTAATTTATAAATATCTTGATCCAGAGTAAATCCGCCTCATAGAGCGGGCCCTACACTGTAAACAGAGAACTGGATAAGGAAGAAGATAAATAGACCCCTATTTTCTCGAGGAGCAGGAGGCAGATCCGACTGACGTGTGATACATGCTATGCTCCTCATCAACCTACCTCACTCCCTTCCCCTCTTTTAACACCTTAGGGACCAAACCCACAGTGACAATCCTTGTCTACGGTTTATAAAGCGTTAAAACCCCTTATCCTTTTTCTATCAGTCTCCCCCAAATACAAATACCATTGCACCACGGTTTGAAGGAAAAGTTCTAAAGTTGGAAGTTTTACACCCTTTTCACACAAGGTCATATCAAAGGCGGTTCTAAAGAACTTAAAATTCCACGTGAATCTCAAAGGCAGAGCCATGAAAACTCTGAAAGGTCCAGAGAAAAAACAAACACCCTACGCAAGCTCGAACCCGGTCCTCCGTGTCAGAAGTGCCTTAATCACTGAGGGTTTGGAGGAGAAGTGGGTCGAGAAAAAGGAATTGTGTCAAAGGAGAAAATCTTATTTAGAGTTAAGGCAAATTGGGCAGCATCTTCAAAACATTCTTGTTTTTTTTGTTTATCTTATAACAAGTCCATTTTGTTTCCATAACACCAGTAAAAGCAACCAACTGATAAGTAAAGAAACTGGGCACGTCTACACACCATCTGCATACGATCCTGATGAACCCCCACCAGATTGAGGGCATCCTCCAGGAACGCGTGTTTCAAACCCCTCAGCATCGTTGCATACAGATCCAGGGACAAACAGTACAAAGTCTGCCACGTAACATCACTGGGTCGAAGGGATGAGAAAACCTGGCAGGGATAGACAAATGAAAGAAGACATTATAATGTAACAACAGGGGGTTCCCACACATAAACAATAATCCCCTTCATTCTCTTTATCCAGTTCCCTGTTACTATTACAGTGTAGGGCCCGCTCTATGATGCAGATTTACTCTGGATCTAGATATTAGACAAAGCAGGTGATCAGCCCACTGTGACGTCCCTTTGATTGATTTTCCCTAATATCACAGCTGGAAACTTCTCAAAAGCTCCTTAACTCAAGTAGAAATGCACTGCGACTGCTAAAGGGTTAACCAAAAAAAAAGATCCTACAAAATACTCTAGCCCTATGCATTCATGTGTTGCCAAATCACTTCACCGACCTTTAATTGAGGTTTGCGGTTTCAGAACAGATCCACAATGTGTGGACAATAGCAGTCTTTTAATGTCAGGTCTGAGTTCAGTGATTTTCCTAGATATCTAGGCCTCAAATCCCGTTTTCCCAATAGGGAAGGATTGTTTTGTGTTCCCTGATTTTCCCTGATGAGTGGAAACCCTATGCAAGCTTACCCATCATTATACACATTGCATATACAGATCTTAGAAGCATACTTCAAGTTTCATTAAAGCATTATATATACATACATCATTGTTTAAAGTTCTAAAGTTTGAAGATTAGCGCCCTTTTTAACACATAAAGGTCATATCCAAAGGCAGTTCAACAGAACTTGAGAAGATTCCATGCGAATCTCCAGGGCAGAGCCTTGAAAACTCTGAAAGGTCCAGATAAAAAATTTCGCACCAGACGGGAACCCTGGTCCTCCGCGTCCAAAGTCTAGTGGCTTGACCACTGAGCTAGGGACGCCCCCTTACATCATTGTCTTCAATCTTGTTTATTTCTTTCATCATATCCCAATACAGGATTCCCGCACCCCTTTCTAAATACGATTCCAGGGTTTTTACAATGGCATTTCCAGGGCAAATCTGTTAAATTACAGGGCTAAAAATTAACTATTTGAATAGCAGAAAATTGAAACATAATTTCATGGTTCAAAAAGGTACTGCTGGGACTTTTGAAAAAAATCATCTGGCTAGGTGGACCAAATTTCATTTCTAGGGATTTGTTGTATTTTATTAAATTCCAGGACTTTTCACTGCCCAAAGTTCTCCCAGTTCTTATACCTGGGATGTGACCACAAGGGTTACATTAATTTGTTTATTGACCTTGGTTATATGATTAATACTGCTCGATGTATTGCTCATGGTGTCAATAAAGAGTTGTGGACACAGTGGGCTGATCAACTGCTTGTCTGAATTTTTTTTTGATCCACAGCGATATCCATGCTTGGTAGTCTTGAAAGTGGGGTTGGCCCAAACACTGCACTGTGGTATTAATGGGTTTCGATCAAACAACAGGACTTTTCGAAGGATCCCTGGAACGTAACGACCACACACTCACTAATACTATAGGAGTCAACAATCTTATTTGTCCCAAACTCAAAGTTAACACGTTACCTTTTGTAAACCTGTAGACGTCTGCGAGTTGACAGGGTCGCTGTCACTTGAGTAACACTGGGTCAAGGCCATACAGAGGTGAGAGCTGAGGTTGTTCATGGATAGCATTGAAGCACCCTGTGGTCGGAACAAAGGAACAAAATGGTACATATCGCACACCTGAGTTTTGTAGATACACGTGTCTTGAGAAATGATAACCGTTAACAACCGTTGACCTCACAGCTTCACCTATCATCTGTCTGCTTCATGGTGCTGACGGTAGAAGCCACACACAGAGGCGCCGGTGGTTGAACGGTTAGCGCGCTGAACTGTGATCAAGCTTCATTGATTGTGATCAGTGTCTGGACGGGTGACCACTCGGGCGCTGTGCCCTTAGGTAAGGCACTTAACTCTGCTTACCTCAATCCGACTCTGTAAATGAGTACCCGGACAAGGGCAGCGAAAGATATTGTCAGAATGCTAGTGTTGAACCGCCTCACAGGCAGTTCGCACTGTATACTCCTCATGGAGTTGAGAAGGATACATGAGTGTTATGGCCTGCCGGGGGTAAACTATAAATTGTAGAGCGCATAGAGCATGATGACCTTTGTGGATATGCGCTATATAAGTACTATGCTTTACTTTACACAATGTTGGTAGACATATATAAACAATCATAAATACATTACACATTACATCAGACTTATTACATAGCATTACAATACATTAGCATAGAAATTCAACAGTTACAACTTGTGGCCTCTCATTCATCCCCCACCATTGATGGGTCGCCGCAGTTCAATGCCTCGTGAGCTAGGGCGAAGTGTCTTGCTCAACAAAGACAAGGCGAAAAATAACTCAGCAGGCAGGATTCTTTCCCGATTATGAGGTGAACACCGTGCCGCTGAGCTACCACACCCACCATGTTAATCTTTAGGGAAGAGGCTCAAACTTTGGATCTCTACACCAATATGTGCTACTCATCCATTCCCCGTCAGCTACAGTTAAAACTGTGAGAATTTTCCACTTTTGTTTTGTTATCCATAGCACATATATATTATACCCCTAAATCTAAAGAGTGTTGCGCCCAGTTAAATTGTGTCCTCAACATTGCTTAAAACAGTGCTGGAAAAAAATTCTGGATTGGATTATTAAGGCAAGCAGGTGATCAGACCACTTTTCCACTTACCATTTCTGATTCAGCAATTTTGATCAATAACAACAAAGAGGAATAGATGTAGGAGATTCCTTGCTTGCCCTGTCAATAGGGAAAAAACACATTTAAAGCAAAAGTTAACAAGGAGAATAATTTTGTTTCGGACATTACGCCCTTTTCAACAAGAAAAGTAAAATTAAAGGCGATTCAACAGAACTTGATAAAATATTTTTTAGATTTTAAAAGTGTGCACATTTTTTAAATCTAAAAAATATTTCTATTATCGTGGTGTGTGTTATTGAATGTCATTAAAATAGTGTAAATAGTTCATGATAGTGTAGTCAAGTCTTCTTCTTTCTTCTCCAGTTCCCTGTTACCATTATAGTGTCAGGCCCGTTCTATGAGGCGGATTTACTCTGAATCAAGATATTCGGCCAAGCAGCTGACTAGCACACTGTGACCTTGACAACTTACCGTTATAAAAGACTGCGTGGTTGCCAAAAGGGAGGTCACCATGCTCTGTTCCTGGATCACCTTCAGGGTTGTGGTGACATTCGGAGTCAGGTGAAGAATCTCCAGCACTAGGCAAATGGACACGATTTGGAGCTGAATGAAAAGACACAGACATGAAGAAAGCAATTGAAAAAATAGTTAGTGAAAACTTGTGAGACAATTAATTATCATTCTATAATTCTCTTCTTTCCTTCACAGACCTGCCAACTAGAGCCAGTATAAAAACAGGACATGAATAGAGAGGGAAAAAAATATCGTTAAAATTTTTTTTAAAGCATCTTGACTGTTCTATACCCAGAGTGGTAGGACCTCACAGTTTTTATCAGATAAAAATGCCATTCTTTTGAAGTGGCAGAGACTCACTGGTCTAAAGTCTAAGTAGGTTTCCTCAAATCGCTCCAAACATGTCAATTTTCTTCTTTCTCGTAGGCCTATTTTTCTGGCACTGTTACATTATTCTTTCCTTGTTTATTCATATTCATCAGTGTAACATCCATTTCCATTTTATTCAGTTTTTATCAACAGCTGAGAAGTACCCACAAGGCTACAGTAATTTCTTTATCAGCCTTGCTTATGATTAATACTGCTCAGTGTATTGCTCATGGTGTCAATAAAGAGTTATGGACACAGTGGGCTGATCGCCTTCTTGTCTGAAATTCTTTGATCCATGGCACTTCAGCCCTGTGTTCAGCCATGCTTGGTTGTCGGGTGCCTGCATTCATGTGTGCAGGTATCTTGTGTGCCCGAAAGTGGGGTTGGCCCCAACACTGTTCTGCGGTATTAATGGGGTTTGATCAAACAAACGAACAATTATTCTACCTTGATGTGAGCACCGAGAGACTTGGTTTGAAGAGACTGGGCATCGTCCTCACTGCCGGGAGATATCTTAGTCTGAATGAGGGTGGTCAGCTGACGTGTGCTTTGGTGGAACACGGAGCAAACCACGGGTAGGAGGCTGGACACAAGCTCCGACAGACCTGGAATGGGTCAAAGAATGAAATCCATCCATGTCAAAGTATTAACAGGGCATTATTCAAAAAGGAGGGGAGATGAAATTCTTGCATCAGACGTGGGGACCCTTGACAAAGTTGACGCATGACAGGTTGGACTGGAAGCCCTAAACACCACTGGTGTTTTTTGCTGTTTTAGGGTTCTATCGACACAGGTAGGTCATTTCAGCGCCCACCACACGGCCCCAAACACTGGGTGTATTGGGTAAATGATGATGATGATCCAAAGAGGAAGACTGAGAGGCAGACAAAGAAAGAGATGGGAGGAAAACATCAGGGAATGGACAGGCATGAGACCTAACGAGGTGCCAAGATACTGGGCACTCAGGTGGCAGAGCAATTTCGTTGGCGGGCATACAGAGTGACGATTTTGATCGAAAGAAAAAAATTGGTTTCGTCTGAAAAGCAGGCACTCAGGCATTCATACTCTTGTGAAAAATACTGTCATTTGTATAGAGCAAAACAGAATGCATTTGTTCCCAACTCACTGTCTAGTTTAGTCCCACAGTGTTGTAAGATGGAGAGAATAGAGCTGAGAAGTCCAATCTGAATGGAGGGGAGGAGTTTGTCGCAGGTGGAGCACGATTCCTCAATCACTCGGATCAAACTCTTGACGATGGCCGTTGGCTCGGAGATAGTTCTTGGTGACGCCAAGTAGACCTCAATCAAACTGGGAAACAGTTCTCTGGAAGAATAAAATCTAAAATTACCCACAGTGAAACCTTGTGATACCATCAACTCTGGGACTGTAGGAAAGTTGGCATTAAGAAGAGAGTAGTATTATAAAAATAGGTTTGAGTGAACAAATCATCTGATCTGTACAATGACGAAAAGCAAACGGTAAGTGAGAATGGCAGTTTAATGAGAGGCGGTATAACAAGGTTTTTTTACTGTATTTAGCAGATCTGATAAGAATTAACTCACTTGAGACAGAGCTATTTTTAGCGATACAACCCCTCAGGACGGAGGTTTTTTGGGTACATTTAAAAAATGTATATCTTTAAAAGTTACCAAGCAATGCTAGTGAAACTTTCACAAACGATTTATACTAAAGTATAGCAAAGTTTTGTTTATACTATAGTAAAGAGGACTAACAACCATATTCAGTCCTTCTTCCCATCTGCCATAAGACTGTGGAACAATTTGCCATTAACATGCTTACTGAAATTACTGAAATTAGACTGCAAAGAAAAAATCATCTTTCCTAAACTAGAAGAGATAACGTCATGAAACTTTCTGAGCTAGGTTATGATTGGTCAACGAATATGAAAATCTATCTCCATCATCTTTGGCATAATTTAGGTAATTTAAGTAAATAGGAACAACAACTCACCTGAACAGTAAGAATTATTAAGCAAATTGTGAACTCACAATTTGAAAAAAAATATCTAAATCCCACGTAAAATCGAAATTTTACACCCATAACAAAAATTCAGCTGAAATCAGGTTGTGGTCAAAGGGCAATAACTCATGAAATACTATCCCTTTGTAGAATTAGGTTTGCCTATGTTTAGCAAAACAACCCCAGTTGTCCATGTCACGTTAAGGGTAAAAAAAACCCCAGGAAAATCCTGTTAAAAAACAGGACTTGGCAGGTCTGCAGTACTTGGGGACAGGCCCCAAAATTGATTTGCAATATCAAAAAGGTACCAACAAGCAAATGATATTACTCATAAACAAGTCACAGAGAGGGAAATTTTACCTGCAGACTTAAGCGGAATTAAAGAGACCATAGGATGCCATCAAAACCTGGATATTCAGCAAAGAAGATCATTAAAGAAAAGATCATTCAACACTGACAATAAACTCACTTTCCCCACATACTGATCAAAGTGAAGTAGAGTGCACTGGATATAGAGGCCAGCTTGACCTTCAGCTGGGACAGTTCTCCGACCTTGAACTGTTCCCGAATGCCCGCCAACAAATCGTAAAAGATTCTTGTCTTGACAACGTCACGCAAACCAATCTCAGTCACCTGTTCAAACAAAATTATAAAAAAATAGCTGTCAGATTGGACAAGTATTCATGCAACCCACTTACGAAAATAGACTATGCCTATCACTGCTTTGTGACATTGAATACGAAACTGTGGCTTTATACAGCACCCGGAGTTGATTTTCTCATGTTTTGTATGCTTTTGGGCAATTCGAAACATAAAATCAAAATAATGTGTTTTAACACAATCAGGGTCTATAGCAGAACACTTGAAATATCTCCATTTTCTAAAACTTTATACACAATTTTCAAACTTCAAAATCGCAAAGTTCATTAAATTTTCTATTAGAAGACCAAATTCTATTTAGAGAGGTTAACAAATAAATATGTTACGAGCAATTGAACATCATTGATGCTGCTTAGACAAACCCTGCAGCAAACCCAGGACACATGCATTGCCCGTGGGGGTGTAACTACGATAAAATGAGTTTCAGACATGATTTCCTACCTTAAACCGAGCAGATGTATTGAGAACATTTTTCCAAGCCAGAAGCAGGACCAGCGATGTCGGTGCGTCTGTCATGTCATCTTTGTTCAGGCTCTCCACGACGTCACTCTGGGCAGCGGCTTGGAGGCTTTTCTTGATATTCTGAAATGATTCGAGTCAATGGTAGAGTAAGTGTGAAAGAACCCATATAGGGCATTGGTAGCGTGGCTTTTTTAAAAGATTAAATTGAAACATCGCTCGTGTAAAGACAGTCACTAGTTATTGCCAAACCCACACAAGCTATAGATCCTTGAAATTTGTACAGTAAAACAGAATAAAAGCAATGTTTAAAATGATGTTGTAGGCGAGGTGGGCGAGTGGTCTTGACTACAGACTTCCATGGCGAGGGTTGTGGGTTCAAGTCCGGATTCAGGCACTTTGTTTTTTACTTAGGCAAGAAACTTTACTCTGTTTGCCTCACTCGACCCAGGTGCAGAAATGGGTACCAGTTCTCAAACAAGTCTTCTATTCTGTGATAGGCCGGCGTCCTATCCAGAAAGTGATAAATTTGTCCCTGGTGTGCACATGCACACAGCTAAGAGGAAACTGCACTCTTTCCTTACTCAGCCCATTAACACTCTCCCACCACACCCCCATAGTACTGGCTGGGTAATTATTACTTTTGTGCTAATGAGAGCTAAAAGGCAGGATTCTCTGTGTTTTGAAACAACCACAATCTGCCTTTGACAGAAGAAGACAGTTTTAAATTAAACCGTCCTAATGTTGTGTTTACCTCTGACCAATACTGTAGTCTGGACTGGGCAAACACTGACTCCAGGGAGGATTTGAAATTGGCCTCTAGTTTGGAACTGTGGAAGAACGAATGGAATGGAAAGTTATAGCCATATTTAACTCTTTCCTGGCTGGGTTCAAGTTTAACCATCCCATAGTATTAACCAGTTAGTACATTAAGTCTGACATTTATAGAGAACGAGTCAAGTCTTAGAGACATTATACTTGCCTTTCTATATTTTCACCAATATGTTGAAAGTAAAAAAAAACAAAACTGTTGAATATAATTTGTAAACAGACGCAAATATGCGACCAAGTGGAAGTCAGAGAATACTCTTTCAAGATATTGATGAAAAACCACATTGACCAAGACACTTCGCCCTAGCTCACGGGGTGCTGAACTGCGGCAACCCATCAATGGTGGGGATGAATGAGAGGTCACAAGTTGAACTGTTGTATTTCCATGATCATGTATTGTAATGTTATGTAATATACTTCACAGTGAGCTGATCACCTGCTTGGCCTAATATCTTGATCCAGAGTAAATCCGCCTCATAGAACGGGCCCTACACTGTAATGGTA